>JAPYYV010016565.1:0-14218 GCA_030522625.1 Copidosoma aretas
AAAACGAAAATTTTAAGCCCAAAACCATCTCTGGAGGTGCTCCCAAATTTTGGCCGTAGCACTGATCCGGTTGACGCGTTTTGACCCATATATATATATGTGCCTACGGACAGAGCAACGTGTACCAGGCTCCCTCGAAAGCCATTTTGATTTTCTTAGTTCGGTCAGCGATTAAATTCGTTGCAGGAAAAATGTTTATGCTACTGCTGTTTTTCACAATATGCTGAGTCGAATGAGAACAACGTGAGCTTTGATATTTATCTTAAGCTTTGGAACTTCACTACAAACATAAGTAACTTTTAAATGTACTGCATCCCACGTCATGATAGCACAAATGGCTAGCGCACGCGACCAGAACTTTGTATTTTGCAGATTCTTGTTCAAATCAATGGTATAACAAATTTCTGGCCCGAAGGGAAACTCTCCTAGTAGTCCTGGGGCTGGGTAGGATCCTGTGTGCAACAGGGTGTCCCCTCGCTAAACGACTTTTTTGAAACGCAATTGTTTATAAAAATAGTAAAACCTGTCTGCTTATTATTGGAAACATTTTTTTTTTTTTATTAGTCTACTTTGCGAATAAAAGGTCTCTTGTAAATTTTACGAAAAGTGTAGTAAAAAAGTTATAAATTTTCATAGGTTCAGAATTTCACTTTTTCAACTAACTGTGCATATTGATAACTTTTAATTAGTTTAAAATCTCTACAATTTTCAAAAGGTATCGTTGCACACGTATAAAAGTTATTTAAGAACAACATATCTTAATTTTACGTGATTATCTATTACTCTGCTTATCGATAGAACCTTCTTCCATAGATAATCATCATACGAAAATATCTTGTAATAGTTAATTGATGAACTGTTAATATCTCGGAAAAGTTCGATTGTGGCTTCACATGTGCCTTAATTAAGTGAATTATAAATATCATCAAAGTAACACAAAAACTCAAACTACAGCTAATAATAAAAAAACTGCTTGGAATCAGTAATAATCGGTAGAATATTACTTGCAGTAAAAATACGTTGTTAAAAATTGAAAATATTTTAATGAAACCATAAGTTATTATCTCATACACAGTTGGTTGAAAAATCGAAATTTTTAACTTTAAAAACTATACCTTTTTCACTGTATTTTTGAACAAAATTTCAAGACTACTTTTCTTCTTAAAATATGCGAATTAACAAGAAAAAAAAATTGTTCGACACCGAAAATACAGTTTTTCTTATTTGTTAAAATGATTGCATTGTAAACAAATTTTCCGCCTTTTACGTAAAAACTACTGGTGGATTTGGATTCTGCGACCAAAATTACATGATTATCACCTTACATTGTGAGGGAACACCTCGTTACACACGAGATCCTACCTAGTCCCGAGACTACAGAAAGGAAAAGCAAACCGAGTGGGGAAAGATGAAAAAATTGGAAAAAATGCGGCGAATATTGGTAGCCACCAGGCTCGTAAAAAGAATGAAAAGAAAGAAGAGACCCTCGTGCCCAGAGGCGAAACACGAGAATAGATGGATGCCGGTCAGCCGGTGGGTAGAAATCAATTTTTGCGTAGTTAAGTGTTAGTGATAAGTGTGAGTACGCTGTGTTATGTGTGTAAGTGGGCGTACTTGTGATACAGTAAACTCGTGTAGCTGTGTGCGTGATTTCGTGTCTTAATTAACGCAGTGATTATTAAATTTATCGATTAATATATTTGTAGGAAAACTAATTGTAATTAAAAAATAAATATAGGGTGACATGAATGGGGATAAATTCGATGACATTACGCTGATGTGAAAAACTAATGGATTTTGAATACGTTGGCAAGGCATAGTAACGTCGATACTGAGCTATAATCAATCATGCAATAAACACATGAAATTCCACATTGAGGTCAAACACAATATCGAAACTTTCTTCAAAGACTGTCACTTTGTACTATAAAAGACTTTGTTTCGTCGCTTAGGAGGAAAAATGTCCTAATTTAAAAATGGGCTAAGACAGGTCCCAATTCAAAAAAGCAGTAATATAGGTACGAATTCTGCTGAGCTCTGTAGAAAAGATGCCGACTTGGCAGAGCGTCGAAAATTAAATTGGCTAAAAGTATTAAAATTTTGTCCTTTTGTGTTCATAAAAATACTATTTATGAACATGGGACGAATTGGTATCTTTCTTAAAGCTTCTTTAAGCGAGTACCTTTTTCCTCCCAAGTTGCAAGCGACGGTTGATTTAACACATACAAAAAGCGATACCACGTGCTTCGCATACGTAACTTAGACACATATCTGTACGCAATTTGCACATTTACTTACATAGATTCACATGCGCAATTTACATATTTTCATGCATACATCTTGATTATCTTCTATACATGCATTTACAATTCCAACTTCTATCCGCTTCTTTTGTTTCTGGCTCATCATTTTACGTTTAAAAATTCACCGCAAAAGAAATATTTACTCAAACGTTAACGTAATAGAACATGACTGTCGTAGTGACAAATAACTTCAAACGTTTTTCACGATCAATATTTTACGATTATTTGATTTAATAGATTGTTTTGCTACTGCTTTGCGTTTTTCATTATTTTCTCTTGTAATTTTAAATATTTTTACTTTTAACAAAATTTTTAAAGCTTCGATTCGATGTTCATAACATGCAATATTTTTATCAAACCACTCGGGAAAATTATCGTTTGTTATTTGTTCCACTACGTCAGTTAAATTAGCCATAATTTTCCTTTGATGCCAAAGACTTTTATGGTGTTACTGAAAACCTTTTAACTGACAAGAAACGATTTTAGAAAAATGTTTAGTAGGTCTCGCCAAATATACTATTTCTGTTAGTGTTTCATCAGTATGTTTGTATTCTCTACATTTAGTGTAAAATTCGTCATCAGTGACTTGTTGTTCCGGACGTTTAAGAAATGCTGTCGTACAATCATTACATTGATTTTTTTTAAAGCCTTTTTAACCGTACAACCACTGAAATAAGTGATAGCATTTCTTTCCTACAAGCTTTTTTCTTCAAAGTCCACTATTTCTGATGTATAGATAGGTAAAAATGTTTCCATCATTTCAGCTGCCTGCAAAAGCTCTTGCGATTCTTTAATGCCTTCTAATTCTGATTCATCTAATACATTATTCACAATAGCTTCCAATGAATGTACATTTAAATCATTTGAGTCATTCTCAATCGAATTCACTAAGGAAGTTGTTTTTTACTATCTTATCATTACCTCGTTGACGAGTATTAATAAAATCTGTAGACATAATGTGTCCAAAAGTGAGACGGTACATACGATAAGTTGGATTAGGATTAAAGCCAACCCATCCTCTACATTTCGAATCTGTATGCTCGACGCTGTCTTGGTTACTAAGACCAGTTGCCAATTTAATGTCTGAATAGTTCAATTGTACTTTGAAATCATCAAACAGTTGCAATAAACAATTGGTAGTCAGAGGCAAACCAATGAAACACGGCGGTCTGCTCACTTTTTCACATTTTCCGCATTTACTCGCGCGTACAGAATGGGTCGTCCATTTCTTGGACCATTCCCAAAAACTGCAAGGCATTCTTGAATTTCTGGGTTAAAACGTGACAGGGGACGCTTTTACTCATCAATATTGCGCAGTCTATATGTACTACAATCATCAATTACAGTATCCATTGTTTTAACAAACTCAGCCGATTGCTCCCACATGTTAGATATCAACCCATATTCATCGCCTTTTCTACCAGCTTCACTAGCAGTGTTTATCGCAGCAGCCATTCGTCTAATAAAAAGTAAAGGGAAGCCAAACTTACTCTTATACAGTCAAAGTTATTTGTCTTGAAGTGAGTATCAGTCAGAAATGGTAATACATTAGATGTATTATTCATATTATCTACTTGATACGTTTTTATTAAATTATCAAATGTCATTATAACTTTGTTATGTACAAAAATATATTTATGCTTTCTTAATCGATAAATCACATTTTCGATGAGATGTGGTCAATCAAAAGCTGCAAAAATTTTCCTGCCTTTATGGTGATAAAAAAGTCGTTCGACGTCTACTTTCAAATTATGTCGAAACAATGCCCGATCATTTGGACCTTGATCACATACAATAATTTTCACAAGTGCCCGTATTTTAAACAAAGCCGATAATATTGTAAGCAAAAGTTAATGCAACTGTTAAGCACTAGCTCTATTTCTGTTTAATCCGAACCAAAGAAGTTGTCGCCAAGGATTTTTGGCATTAATGCTATCCAAACAAAACAATAGGGCATGTTGAGCAATGTTAGGACTTCTAATATTACCGCCCATATCCTGAAGACCTTCATTTCATCATATTTCATTGAATATTCTTCCTGACTTCGGATGCTCATCTCATTAAATTTCAATGCATATATGCGTTCATTTACGGGTATTTTTTGAAGCTATGCTTTTTACGCCGGGTCTGGGCAAGTAGACCTAACAATGAAAAACCACCGGAGCGAAAAACCGTAAGATCCCCCACTCTTCACGTATTCTATAGCGTTACTGGGGATGGGCGAGAGGGGGCCAAGGGGAACGTGGCGAGACGAGGTGAGGCGATGCTATGCAAGGCGAGTGAGAGAGATAGAGAGCTGTCGACTGTGCCCAGTGCCACACTGCCCGGTTGCGCAAGTACGTGTGTAAAAATGTATAACGGCGTGTACTGCAGTCATTTTTTTGTAAATACAGTAAACAACCAAAAAATTTTCTTATGCTTGGGAGATCGATGCAGATGCCCAATAATTATTCCACGGGTTGTTACTATGACTTAACCTCAAACTATTTGAAAATACGCGATATCTTGAAAAGGAAGAAAAATAGACCAACAATAACAATTCTTATGGGTTTTCTAAAGGGAAAAAAAATGATCGCGAAGCACAAATAAAGAGGTGTTGGTTGATGTAAAAACATAACTTCATTTTTCAGTGTTTTGTATGTATATGGACTTCAGATGGACAAATTTTGGAAAAAATTATCGCATGTTCAGAAAATCATGACAAGTATGCAGGAATAATTATTAACGGTGTTGTGCACGCATAACCTCGAAATATTCAAAAATACGCAATATCTTGAACAGAAAGCCAGATAGACCAAAAACAACAATTTTTTGAGATTTCCTAAAGGGTAAATAAACTTCGAGGCGGACAAATAGAAATGCTTTATTCGACGTTATGACATAAGCTTAATTTTCCTAATTTCGGATACATCATGGTAAAAAAGGGGTGGAAAATTAAAAAAACAATTACAGCATATAAATGATATGAATACAAATGCGTACAAATTATTCCTAAATAATTTCATGAAAGTAAAACCTTAAAATACCGTAAAGATAGGTAGGAAAGATAGTTCGATAATCACAGTTTTTACAATTCAATGCAGACATGCATACGTTATTTAAAAATGGATTTTTGTATTTTTTAGAAACAACATAATTTGAAAAAAACTAACGTGTCCAAGTCGCTTTTGTTTTGGAATAAATTCATTGCGATTCATGTATAGTTTCTTTTATTTGTCATGCCATTTCCATACACGGTGGTACGTCTATCTTATTCTCTCTCTCTCTTTCTCTCTCTCTCTCTCTCTCTCTCTCTCTCTCTCTCTCTCTCTCTCTCTCTCTCTCTCTCTCTCTCTCTCTCTCTCTCTCTCTCTATATGTATAATAATGAAAAAATTCGTGACCCGTGGTGCCGCTCAGCTGTTTGGCGGACTCGGCTGACTCACTGGCTGTGAGTGTACTATACCTATTCTGTACACACACAGTACACGCACACTATATGCATACACGCTCGCAACTACGACGGTACTGTTCATCGTCCAGTGGCCGATGAATTGTCTGAATGAAAATGAATGAATGTGTATTTATATATTTTTCCGAATGCTATTACAATATTTACTGATCAAAATTATATCAGTAAAATAAATTTATTATTTGCAAAAATAATTGTCTCGACATATTCTTACTTTATTCATGCAATAAATTTTTTTTTTTTTTTTCACATTGAACGTTTTTATTATGGCAAAGAAGCATAGCTTCTACCGACTGTCCCGCGACTGTCCCGTTTTTTTGAAAATTTTGTTCCATTTTTTCCAAAAAATTTTCATTTAAACCGGGCTTGACATCTAATTGCGCTATCCAGCTTCTAACAGTCGATTCTCTAGCTAACCTAATCCCTTATCTGATCAATTGACTACAGCCAGCAGCTGAATGATAGTACATTATTTTACATCAATTTTTGTCATCAAGTGTGAACTTTTGTCGATTTTGTGGTTTGAATTGCATTGTTACCAAAGTTTTACGCGATATACTGAAATCAGTATCTTTCATAAAATCATTAATATTGCCTGACCGTTTGGCCGTCTGTACTTCCACGTGTTGTTTTAATCGCAAATTTGGCTCTTTAAAATTCTTTCGAATTCTTTGCAAACATTTCACTCTTGCTACTAACAATTTTATTCGACGCTCTGAAGACCGCGTATATTGCACACACGTGGCAGAACAAATTTTCCTATCAGAAACATTTATAGTCGGTATTCCTACATTTTTTTGCTCAGAAACATTTTGTTTTTGTTCAACTTTTTGATTATTATATCCTTCACATTATAATCAGTTTCACTGTGAATACCTTTATTATTTAAATAAACTTCATTTGTCTCAACATCATCTGTTCGTAAAAAAAAAGTTTTTCCAGAAGGGTATAATAAATCATTGAAGTTTTTCGTGACAATAAACGATCCATCATTTCCAAGAACTAGGGGTTGCACAACATTATTTTGTTCCGTAGAAGTTTGAAAAGTTACGCTATTACCTGCTATTTCCCGCTGTTCTTCACAATCAATTTTCATTGGTTCTTTTTGCACATCTGCTTGACTTAATTGGTTTTGACCTTGCACTTCCTGTAGTTGATGATTTGCTACCGAGCTCGTTACACATGGTTGTGTGGTTTCCTGTGGTACCTGTACTATATTAGTTGATCGCCAGCCAATGGGCACGGCGTTCGCTTTCAAACTGATTTTTCCATCAGCAGTTTTTATTAGACCATCCTTCGCAAAATAATACCTACAGAGCCCCACAGACCGGATAGAAGATGCTGCCCAATGTACAAGATTGTTGTTGCCTGTATATAGAAAAATTTTACATACAGAAACGTTTTTTTCAGTTATTATGAGACCATGTACTTTAATGCAATATCAATAAAACACATATTTATCAAAATAAGTTTTGATTGACTTTGCTGTATACTTTTGTTTATGTCGCAAATAAAAAGTATCTACTCTGTCTGGCAATTTTCTATAGTTCATCATTTTTTTTTGAGGTTATGTTAGGCCTAAATAAAAACAGTCGCAGTAATACAGTGAAGCCCATACACTGAAGAGTATTAAAAAAAAAATATATATTATAATCGGTTAAGATTTGTAGTAAAGGCAGATTTTTTTTTAAAAATGATTTTTTCCCCACAGTGTGCCCGCGCCGTCTCTATACATATTAGTCCATGTCCCGAAAAATATTTCAACTGCATGTTTTTAGGTAGAAAAAAATGACCGATTTATTTATGAAACAATGCATGAAAAATGCAATTTTTAATGTAGTTCCTTTGCTTACATCTGCACTCTCAAAGCTCGTAGGCAATGTTGTTGGGCGCTAATTTTTTCGCCATATCATTTCCTACAAGGCAGACTACTTTGAAATCCGATATTATATTGTTTACTTTAAAAAATTTGACAGGTAGCGTACACAAAATTTTTTGATCGAAAACTTTTTTGCGTGATGTGAAAAAACTGTTCAATGAATTTCATATTGAGAATTTATAGCTCTTAAGTTACTTAACAGAAAGCGCCTTGCTGCCTTGAAAAGTACTGCTTAGTTATTTGTGAATCAATTATTTAAATGAAACCACCAGATGCCATTGTAAAAGTACGCCTTAATGTATTGTTATTTGGTTCTGGTAATCAGTTTTAAATTGCAAAATGTATGTGCATAAATAAAAAGTATTTATTGCTAAAGCTATCCAAGATATCTAATAAAAATCTAAGTCACGTAATAACATTATACCTAAAGAGTATTACAGTGAATTTCCCAAGTAAACGTGTTACGGATCTCGGCTGTTATTAGAAAAAAATGTTATAATGTGAAAGCATGCGTGTCTGCATCTATACATGTATAACTACACATATAAAAGATTTAAAAATCTCAATGCTACCAACCTCCTACAGTTCGTACATATGTTTAGCAGAAGGATGTAAAAAACAATTTTCAATGATGTTGAACTTTTTTCACGATATGCATACAATGTATGTGTAAAACATAAAAAAATAGAGGTCTAATGTTTCTTGCAGTGCACGAATGATAAATTTGTTAGTTTGTTAAATACGTTTTTTGGACAATTATTACGAACCTCCATCACAACCTATATTAAAAGGCGATATTTAAAATCAACTATTTTAAAAACTAGTTTGGATACACCTACTAAAAAAAAAAGTTTTAATAAGATAAAAAAAGTTGATCAAAAACATATTTTAAACTCAAGATAAGTTTGATTTGTTTCTATCTAGAACATAGATTTTTTGCATACACCTGTGCCAGAGTCAGGTTGGCTATTGTTAGATAGATATATTTAACTACCTTAAAAGATTGAACCTCTTGTGACTGAAGCCTTTTGATTCGTCCTGTGATTGGTCGAGACTCATCAAGAGCGGGCAAATTTGAAAATGAGATATTGAAAAATAATTACAAAATAAATTTAAATTTAATGTTTCAATAAGAATTAAAAGTGTATTTTATAAAATAGCTAATTATTCAGTTTTTCTTTAAAAATCATAGAAATAAATGTGTTAGGTTAAATATTGGAGATTGGCGCACGAAGCACGCAGGGGGCAGGGCCCCCTAGTATATTAAATAATTAAATATTTTCTAATCACAATTAACTTAATAATATAAAAATATTTTTAATAGGAAAATGCATAATTTTAATGCTGTCGTTAATAATTTGTTTATAGAATTGATGTGCAAGACGTACGATAACCCCCTATAAAAAATGGTATTCAGAAGAAAAGAAACATGTTAGAAAAACGTGGGTAAGGTCCTATGGTACATGAAATAACGTATAGGGTGAAATCCTAATTTTATACTATACTGATTGATGAGAAAATCCCTTAATAATATTTTCTTGGTATTTTAAGTGTTAATACTGTCGATTGACCCACGGCAATAGGGCCATCTACCCTAGAGCAAAAAAAACATTTACATGAAAACATCAATCAAACTATACAAGTTTTTTTTTCATTCAACGTTGATTATCAAGGCTGATCGAATATCATAATTACTGTTAAGTTATCATAGCAAAAAATTTCCGGCATGGTAACCTGCCAGTAAGTATGCTACTTTTAAGAGCCCTGGTCGGCCTGTATTGACGGCGCCATTTTTGTGATCTTACATTCTATGGAAGCATGTACGTATGCGACGCAGACGGGGGTTCGGGCGTTTTTGAGAAGATTTATTAACTTGCTGACAAATATTAATATTGTGCTTGGCCATGTTCAAAGTACACATCAATTTTTCAATATTTATTTACAGCCGAATTCTCAATAAAAACATTCTTGAAATAGCACTAATTTAAAGGTTTTATTTTTATTCATGATCAACAAATATTCGAATAGATTGCTTAACTCTAATGGAAGACACTTGTATAAAAAAAACACACCCCTTTCCAGGTATTTGTAAGAAATGTCAATGCAAACGTAAACAAAGTCCCGAGAGGATCTTATGCTAAATGCATCGGAGACAGGCGATTATCATCTGCTTTCAGATAATCGTTTTACACAGCACAAGACTTTTTTTACGAAGCATCCAGAAGTCGTAACACTAAAACTTCTGATTTGAAACTTGGTACAGCCTTTCTCAAAATCCCAAATTTATATGCTGTACAAAAAAAATTTCAGTTTTTGAAAATTCATAACACTTATTTGTCGACGGAAGGTGAGATTTCCCGGACCAAACCCGAGTGCGTGCCAAGTACGCAAGATACTGCGTTTCCTTTTTTTTTCTCCTTACATCAAAGTTCTCGATTGACAAAAATATATGATAAATTTACCTGAGTGCTTAGTTTATTCATCGTGACAATCTTTTTGAGTCGTGGCATTCGGGAACCTGTACAATTTATCACCAGAAAGATTTGATCTTTCACAGCCTCGGTATTTGACAGAAATCGTACGTTTTCGACGGTGCCATTTTAGTGCACGTGCGAAAAAAACTTATACAGGACTGTGCAACATTCAATGAAAGGATGAAAAGAGAGAGTTGCCCTAAAATAGAGCTGTCAAAAAAATGTAACCTCTTACTGTAAAAACTTCTGTTTATACAGTCATTGCACTTTTTGGATTTTTCACGCCGTAACACACTAATTGTCACTTGTAACACGTATGAATAGAAAAATATTCCAAAGAACGTTGTCACTGGTCAAAGTACGGCTTTGCTGTAGTAACACGCACTATAAAGAGTAACGTAAATGATGAGCTTTGTACATTTTTTGCTACAACGGGATGCCAACACCTGTTAAAGCATGCATCGCGTGACCGTGGCGGCCAGCAGTAACTCTAATCAGTCGGCTATACGCGGGAATGACAAGTCTAAAAACTTAAGCCTACTGCACTATAATATAGCTACTACTTGATAATATGTGACCAGATCTATATGTAATCTGCAGTATATATAGCAGATATACGAAATTTCTTTCTCGTCTTCCCCAATATGATGCTCACTAAAGTATTATGGGAGTTTAAGTTTATCATAATATACTATAAAATAATTTTTTCTTCATGACAGTGACCGAATAGCATACCAACGATCCTAATAATCGAATGCATCCTATACGAATCCGCAGGGTCCCGTTGATTAATTTCAACTTCGCAGAGCTTCTTGGTTTTTTTATTGTAATATTTACAGTGGCTGGAAAAAATTGTAAGCTTCATAATTTCTCTCTCTCCCTCTCCCCATCCCCATGTGTGTAAGTGTGTGTATAAAATGTCATTCCTCAGATCTCAGCAATCACCATGCTTTGGTAAAATTGTTACCCAAGAAAACGTACTTTTTTGCACGATGTGTCGCTTTTTTGTATGTTATAAATAAATTAACAGAGTCTCTCACAATACTGGTTGACTCTCTGTTGGACGTTTTGTCACTGTTTCGCTTCCATATTAAGTAAATATTAAAATTGTGTTAATCAAGACGTGACACGAACTAAAAAAATTTTTCCAAAATCCATTATTATAGTGAAAACGTTGTACTTGAATTGCATTTACAAATATATAATGCTGAATGATTACTGACGAGCAAAGTATCTGTGCATTTGAGCATTTACGTAATTTAAATAAATTTAAAATTTATTTATAAATTCCTATTTTCCAAGAAAAATAGAATTTGCACATTTTTGCATACGTATAAAAGGAAGAATGTAAAATTAAAACGGAATTTAAATAAAAAAGAAAAAAATTTACCATTGATTTGAACAAGAATATGGAAAATGCAAAATTCTGGTCGCGTGCGCAAGCCATCTGTAATATCATGACATGGCATACAGTACCGTAAAAGTCCCTTATGTTTATAGTGAAGTTCCAAAGCTTAAGACAAATATCGAAGCTCACGCTGTTCTTATTCGACTTAGCATATTGTGAAAAACAACAGTCGCATAAACATTCTTCCTGCAACGAGTTTAATCGCTGACCGAACTCAGAAAGTCAAAATTGCTGTCGAGGAAACCTGGTACACGTGGCTCTGTCCGCCGGCACATATATATGTAGGTTTAAGCGAGCGGATGTTTCCCCTCTTCTACTAGGCTATATGCACATTTCTGCTCCTCTCTTCGTAGGCGCACAATCAGCATACTCCTCCCCGCTTCCCGAAAATGTGCGCCTGTTTCGAGGGCTTGGCCACGATGTGGCACTCGAATCAGTCACTTTTGGCGAGCGTGGTTCGTACTATTGCAGTCAGCAATCTTTCTACTAATCTCTGATTATGACTACCACAAAATTAAAATCATACGATTTCACACTTTGTATACGTTGTTTCATTTCCAAATAATCATGTTGCTTATGTAAGCATACAAAAAAATCTTAATTTTTTTTTCTTCATCACGTAACTAAGATGTTTTCTAAATAATTTTTTTTAAATTCGTACAAATATTTATGCGTACTCTGAAACAAAAAAGATATTTTTTATTTAAGATACATAGACAAGAGATCTATATGTTGCAGCAGTGCATACTGCATTTTATTTTTCTATTAACTTTTCAAATTTGAATCGACAGACCGCGCGCGCGCATAAGTTACGCCATACAACCGCCAGAGTGCAAAGGCAGAAGAAACAAGCAACCCAAAAGAGAAAGTACAGAGTGCGGGTATAAAGGCGAGCCTTAGCCCGGAACGAGTCAATATACCTTCGGGAGCTCTCACACGCTTATCGCGGAGATATTGAGTCTACCCTCTGGAGCTCGCACCCACTAGTCGCGGAGATATCGAGTCTTCCATTCATACCAACGAGTATCCGTGTACTACGAATTCTTCTTCTTTGCGACCTGGCACCCGGGAAGTTCCCGGAGTCTATCCACTGCAACGCAAAGTAGTTTACCACTAAGTCCAGTGCGAGAAAGAGAGAAAAAAGAGCTGACCGGCCAATATCATCCGAGAAAAGACAGCCTAGTAGATTTTCTGGAGAAAGTGTGAGCATATTTACAAACCGGTACTACCTGGAAAGTTCGGCTTTTGTGCCCCCTAGGTATATTTGATCTTCCGGCAGAACAGAGACCACATGTCTTAGGCGAAGGTATTATAGAAGATTTCCGGATATTTTCGGATACCCTAGAGACCCTAAGATGCGACCTGTTCTTAAAAAGTGTTCTTAAGTAAATAATTAACGTATCTATCTTCATCACGCGGTATCTGAGTAGTCCGTAAGACGAGGAGTAAAAAGTGTTCATACATATTGATTAGCCGGTAAAGTAGAAAATTAGTACAGAAATTCAAGGGAATCGATAAAGTAGAAAAATTCTTGGTGAATTAAAGGAGTGTAGAAATCTCCATCGGTTTGAACAATCGAAAACATTGATTGATACATAGTTCGTCGCATAGAAAATTTTCACAATGTATGTACCTATTTTGATTATCTTTTGTTTCTTTCTGTGAATAAGTGTGGATTATATTACTATTTTAAGTTTGTACTATATTAAGGGAAAATATAAAAATAAAGACATTTATTTTGTTATGAAAAAATCTCTACACGCTAAATCAAATAATACCCTACCCTTCTCAGATAACATGCAGGTCTGATTTAATCGTTATTTAATTATTTTTTTTTTTTAGTATTATTAAACGAAGAAAAAGAAGAATTATTATTGCAATATGCCACGTAAGTACGAGGGAGATTTTACATTAAGTAATTGCGAGAATCAATAAAGAGATCTTAAATGTCTGTGATGAGGAAAAGATCCGACAAGCGAATTATAAATTGATATTAGAACAAATCGGTATTATTAAAGTGACGTCAAAATATATCTTTTATGTTGGGCCACGAACTCGCCCTCAAATATACAGTCAAATCCTATAGCTGTGTGTTGGGTCTTGATTTATGTTGGGTATTCCGCGGTATTACTTCTTATTTTTGTGTCACCATCTATCCGTGAAGAAACCATCCAAAAAAGGACGCTGCAGTGTTCTTGTATTATGTAGAGGATCCTGCAAGGACAACAGTCTAACTATTTTTATTCATTTAGTTATTCATTTCATATTCCGTCCCTTTCGGGTTTAGTGGGGCAGCTAGCAGGTTTTCGTGGCCGATTCAGGTCCAGTCGAACACCCAAGTGATTTTAATATATTTTTGCACGTTAAATCAGAATTTTTCGGGTGCTTTTTCGAAATCATCTACGGAAAATTGTTATTTACAAATTTTGTTGACAATATAAACAATGACAATTTTTTGCTGAAAAAAAATTTTTTCTGACTCCTCGACTCATTCTTAGTAAAAAAGGTCTCCTGTGATTTTTTTCTAATACCCGTCGTTTTCCCGCAAAAAATTCGTCAAGTTTCGAAAAACGCATTTTTTGCTGTATTCAGCTGTACTATAAAAAACTGTTACTTAACCTTTTTACAACCAATAAGTGCTTAAAATATTTGTTGAATAGTGTACTTTGATATAACGTCAACAGCAGTCCGCTAAATATATTTA
>JAPYYV010016568.1:0-10459 GCA_030522625.1 Copidosoma aretas
GTGATTTCTCAGGTGCGATTTTGAGATGAGAAATCACCTAAGAATTTACCTGAGAAATCACCTGAGAAATCACCTGAGAAATCACCTGAGATTACGAGGTAGGGAGGTTTGGAGCTTCAAGTAATGATTTAGACAGGGAAAGAAATATCTGAGGTACCATTATCACCACGAAAACATATTAACTGCAGGTTTTCGCCGTAATACGATCGTTGTAGACGTAAAAAAAAAAATGACTGTCACGTCCCCATAAGGCCTGTTATTCTTCCCTTAAATGGCTATACATATCGCGAGAGTCACGTGACGTGTTGGGATACTATGAGAAGCCTTAAGCAGGCCTTTAAGTATCGCTCGTGCCTAAAAAGGTGCATCAAATGCTTGTATTCGATCAAAGGAAATGGCTGAAGTCGTATATCGACTTGAAGTGAGAGAAGAGAAAAAATGGAAAGGATCGAGCTTAAAAAACTTTTTAACTCTTTTATAATTCGGTGTATGGCAAGGCTATGAAAAAATAAGCGAAAACGAGGTGATGTTAAGCTTTTAAAAAAGTAAAAATGTCGGTATGGCTGTGAAGCAGACATTGTTAGACTAAACTTCCATAGTTGTTCTATCTTCGGTGAAAATCTAGTGGCTGTACAGATGTCATGAACGGAGATCACTAAACGTAAGCTTATATACATAGGGCTATGCGTTCTAGACCCGTCCAAGTCACTTTTGTACCTTTCCATTATGAGTACATAAATAATGTATAGGAGATGGAGCAAATTAAGCTTTCATACACAGACACTGACCGCCTTATTTACGAGATCCAAGGCGTAGATGTTTACAAGATGATAGAGAGAGACAGCCATGAGTTCGACACGTCGGACTATCCCGTAGTTTGGCATGAAGTTGAAAAATAAAAATGTAGTTGAATTAATGAAGGATGAGTGCAATGGTCGCATCATGTTAGAGTTTGTGGGACTCCGCAGCAAAATGTACTCCATCAGAATAAAAGATAGGAAGCCTATAAAGAAGGCAGAGGGTACAAAAAAATCTACCGTTTAAGAAACTATTAGCTTCAATGACTATATTGTTTGTTTTTATAAAGATATAACAGTTGTGCGTTAGCAGCGCAATATATGCTCACTACTGCATATACTGTGCACCAAACAGAAGCAAAAGATCTCTTTCAGCTCACACGAGAATAAACAGTATCTGATGCCTGGTCAAACGGATACTTTACCTTGGAGTGCACTACTCGTTAAGGAAAAAGTAGTCAAAGAGAGGACGAGAAGACGACAACGAGTCTGCACCTAAGAGACCTCAGCTTAATAGATAAAGTAAATATGAATATTCTTATATATTAATATGTATAAAACCTACCTATTTATTTCATATAAATATTCGTTCATTAGTTTCAGATAGATCTGAGGACCGTTGAAGTTAAAATGAAGCAATGGCATAGTCAATGTCAACAGCCAATCCTATTAAAGACTTTACTTTCAGGCCATTAAAACATTAAGATAGGATTACTTCAAGCCCTCAAAATGGTTAAAGTGGTAGATTACTTTACTCGTATCAAATTTTACTGTTGCTGGATGCGATCGAATACGATTAAAGACAATCGAAATACGATCAAAATACGATCAAAATACGATCAAAATACGATCAAATGTGATCAAAATACGATCGTACACGATGAAATACAATCAAAATATGATTAAAATACGATTAAAATACGATGAAAAAACGATCACAATATGATCAAATACGATCGAAATATGGTCAGATAATATCAAATACGATCAAAATACAATTAAAATATGATAAAAATATGATCATATATGATCAATACTCTTTTGCGCATCGACTAACACATTTACTCCTTTTAAACACGTTCCGTACAGATAGCAGGGGGAAACATTTGAGGGTCAAGGGGAGACAGGCAGCGAGTGAAGAATTGGCCACGCTGCACAAAAATGATGTAGATATAACCACAGTTCTACATGTACTTAAACAATATACATACATTCATTCACACATACATGAATAAATATCCCTTTTGCGGGTAGCGATTTGAAAACTTATGGCCATCTGGCGAGTAAAGCTGGAAGCTCGAGTCACCTCACGAGGTTGTCGTAGAAAAAATCAGATGATCGTCACGAAACTTGGCATACACTAAATTATTGACATTATCTGTGACACATAAAAAAATTGGCGAAATTCATTCGGCCAATTTTCTTAAAACTGAGTTTTTATCGGTTTTTCCATAAGTGAACATGTTAAAATGACTGAACTATGACATTCAATATCTCGAAAAAGAGACAGATTAACCACTTGAAATGTTGACAGGTTTATTGTAACAACAATAGAAATGCCTGGTCAAAATTTCAAAAAAATTATTTAGCGGGTCTTATCTCCACCGAAAGTACTTAAGTCACCCACTTAATTAATTTTCTTACTATATTGAACATGCAGAGCGAAAAATTAAAAAAGTACTGTCATGCAAAAAAAACAATGCTTTGGACATCATAGGTATTGCCACGTTCTATTTCTTTTATCTGTGCAAGATGATGACTGAAAGTCCTTGATCCAATTCGATTGCCTTTAGATCGTATTTAATCGTATTTAATCGTATTTTGATCGTAGTTCAATCGGATTTTAATCGTTTTTTCATCGCGATTGGACCGTATTTGATCGAATTTGATCGTACTTAAGGGTATTTTTAACGTATTTTCATCGTATTTGATCATATCTAGTCGTATTTTAATGGTATTTGATCGTATTTTAATGGTATTTTGATCATATTTCAATTGTATTACGGTTGTCTTTTATCGTATACATTAACAGTAATATCTTATTTAAGTCAAGTGTTCTGCCGCCTCAAGCACGTGTTGCGAATGTGGACAACTGTAGAGACGCAGTAATTGTTGAAAATAGTAGTCATAACTTCTTCTATACGCTTGAACAAGGCATCTTATTTGGTGAAAAGAGAAGAAGTGTTACCTTCACTTTTGCACCTAATATTAGTAGCATAGGTGTCGCTGTATTTTGCGTAGCATACACGCTGCCATGTTATATTTCTTTCATTTTTGCAAGAAGCTTATTGGTAGTCCGCAGATCGAGTTTGACCCTTATCGTGGCGGTATATAAGAACATTAATGAAGTCGATTTTACTTGTTTACATTCACAGTCAAATTGACTATTGAATTGAGAACCCATCCAGACTCTCGTTCCTAAAATTCTTGAAGGTTTGGCTCGATTAGTTGCTGTATATTAGTATTAAACATCCCATCGAATCACTTGTCTGGTAGATACATTGATTTTGAACGTTAAAGTATACAGTTTCTTGTACCTCTTTATGATTTATTTACTTTATTAAATATAGTCGTAAGTATAGCATTAACTTTTATGACATCATAATTTAGCAAAGCTTCCTTTATTTGCTCTTTGAAAACATAGCCAGCGTCTGAGAGGCATGCTTTTATATCGAGGTAAGCTAAGTTCATAATCATTGCTGTCTTAATCCGACACTTTAACACTTACTGTGTACTGCTTCAAATTGCTGTATATCTTCTCCACGTTTATGATTCTTGAATTGCTTAAATGCACTCTGCAGGTGACTTAAGATGATCTGATATTTTTGTTTCTTTCTATAACTCAAATTCCGTGTAGTGATGACAACGTTGAACGATTGTATATTTTCTTTAGTAAAATTAATACAAATTCCAATGACATCCTTCTTTGCAGTAGAAATTTATCCTACATTTCGCTGCAAAGTATTAGTCCAGTTGACATAATACTTGCTGAGCTATTTTTCGTATGTATTTATTACAGCTGAAAACAAGTATTAAATTAAGTTATACCTCGCATATACGCGCCAAAAAGACGTAAAAGGCATGCATACACACGCAAAATAAGTAAAAGGCATACATACACGTGCACACATTCTTTGGGGACATAGATTATCATTCTTACCGATATTGCGTATATCCATGAGGGCTTCTACATTTCTAGAGATCTTAAAATTTTCTTCGTTGGCAGGAGCTTTTGATGACTGCCCTCGTCAACTGATTTATAGCGACTAAATGGTTTTTTTATCATGCAGCTCTCTTTGTTCTCCTGGCAATTAGCATCATAGCCTAGCAACGACAGAGCTCCCTGATTGGTTGCTATGATTCTCTGAAGAGACGTCCTTTGGCGCTGGCTTTGTGCTATAGGATTCTCGAGATTTTAAGAGTTTCTTTGATGGGAAGAGTTTTGGCACCAAATGGATGCACTCAATGATCTACTTGTGACAGCTGAGGACTGTTGATCTTCTTCAAATCTCTTTATATCCTAGAAGCTCATATTAATAAGTCTCATATTCTAGCAACCACGATTCGCTTAGAAAATGTGAGGTGTTTTCCTCACTCTCCATGTTACATCTTATGGTCTGAATTATATATAGAGCGGCCGTCGTTAGTGCATCCCACATGATTACATGTTAAAGTTACAATTTCAGCTATTCTCGCTTCAACATTATCATCGAACCGAATAAAACTTGCGCGCACACTCTCATACACACTTATAGACACAGACACACAAACATATACACACACACTTACGCATATACATGCATACATCCGTATACACGAGCACGAACGCATACACACCGCCACGTACAGACGAACGCATACACATGCATACACATGCATTAACGTACACACGTATCCACAAACAAATGCACACGTATACACACTCATACACTTGAATGACCGCACATGCATACGCACACACGATCTAACACGTATACTCCCGCACAAACGGACATGCATGCATACAAATTTACGTACACAGTCTTTAGAGATACAAATATTATCAAAAAGCGTTGTGTATCCTATGCTGCTACAATCCTGGAAATTCCTCCCATGAGAAATTTCTTAGTTTGACGCTACGATTAATAAGATATCTCTCTCTCCCTTTCTCTTCTTTTCTTTCTCTATCTCCTTCTCTCTATCTCTCTCTTTCTTTCCAAAGTGCTTCTTTGATGGTAGAAGACTTTTTGATCACTGCAATTGTCGATTGACTTGTTACGACTATGGCATTCGCAGGTATACTTACAATTTAACACTCTTTATCGATGGGCACGGTGCAGTGTAAAACAGTAGGCCAGCATTGTGACCTGCTCCGCTTTAAGTTCATAGTTAAAGTTATGAAAGAGCGAGCGCTTATAAAGCCAGTGTCTCGCATCATTCGATACGCGTATACACGCGCTAATATAAACTTTACGATAACATATTATAATGCGTACGAACGAAAGTACGAATATTAGGCATCGTGCCGAGCGTTGTACACGACGCGCTGATGCTTATTCCTGCCAATCATATTACGTTTCTCGCTATCATTAAAAATAAATACGTTTCACTAAGCAGGCGTGGAAGGTCTTCGTCGAAGATGAGAGAAATACCTCCGCTGATAAGAGGTCGGGCAAGCATGGATCATATTTTATCCAGCGGTAGCGCATCTCGAGCAGTACGGGGGGATCGGAGTTAATGAGAGCAAGAATGATTTGCGTTACACTTTTCCTGAGAGTATACATTCCTGTCTTAATATTCTAACTCATTTAATCTCTCTCTCTCTCTCTCTCTCTCTCTCTCTCTCTCTTTATTTCTCTCTTCCTTTTGCCTGCCTCGACAACTTCTTCCGCGATGACTCGTCTGTGAAAAACTTTGCAACCTCCTCTCATACACTCTCATGCTCTATCTCGACAACATCCTTCACCACAACTCGTCTGTGAAAATCTTTGCGACCTCCTCTTATTAGCTCTCTTGCGTCACCTCGACAAGATCCTCCGCGATGGCTTGTCTGTGAAAACCTTTGCAACCTCCTCTTCTTATTCGTTCTCTAGCCTGCCCCGACAACATTCTACGTGAAGACTCGTCAGTGAAAACCTTTACAACCTCCTCTTTTTCGCTCTCCTGCCCAAACTCGAGAACATCCTCTGCGATGACTCGTCTGTGAAAACCTTTGCAACCTTCTTCTCTTATTTGCTTTCTTGTCCGCATCGACAACTTCCTCCGCGATGACTCGTCTGTGATAACCTTTGCGGCCTTCTTTCATTCGCTCTTTTGCCCCACCTTGCAAACATCCTACGCGATGACTCGTCTGTGAAAACATTTGGAACCTTTTCCCTTCAATCGCTCTCTAGCCTGCTTCGACAACATCAAAAATGAGTGAGTAAAAAAAAGAGCTGCATAGATAAGCATTATATGTAGAGAGCGCTCATAGGTTGGTATAGATATAGGTCGGTATGTATGTATGTATATGTCTTCTTGTAATATACAGTTGTATGGTTTTAGGGCGAGTACTAGCTCCCTTCCTGCTCCCCCCCCTCTCCCTAAGTAAGGTCTATTTCGTTTCATTTACGTTGAAATTTGATCCTCCAAAAATTAGGTTAACTCCTTAAAAAGAAGAACAAGATACGATATTTTTGTACCAAATAATTTCATTGAAAGTAAACTAGAAAAAGTAGTCGATAAATTAAATGCTGAATTGGTAGACTTTTAAATTTAATTTGATCGCATTAATAGAGAAATGTCCTGGGTCCAATTAGATTCAAGAGGAATAAGTATAAAAATGACAAAAATGTTGAAAAGAATCTGAGAATGTACAAAATAACAGTTAACTACGGCCACGGGCCAAAAAATTTATTCAAAACTATAAAAGAGAAAAGGCATGGGTGCCCATCAAGCCTGGTACTTTTAAGTTTATTTTTATGGAAAAAAACGATGAGTGGATCGAAAATGATACAGAAGGTGTAATAGTAGGCAAACTCAAAATTTACTGTCTCAAATTGTCTAATGAGGTTGTTTAAGGTGCCAAGCATTCTGAAGACAGAAAATATATACAGAAAGACTTAGATAAATAAATTAAAAAAAATTTACTGGACGTAAACAAAAAAAAAGAAAATGTTAATTTTCAGGAATAAAGAAGGGATGGAAACAGATCTGTTTGAATTTTGATTGGATGCTTTTAAAGTTTAAATCTAGGACACGAACCAAGAAGTGTGGTTCTCACCAAAAAAATTTCGATGCTCGGAGAAAAACGGCAGGAAGGGAGCAAAGGACAGTCAAAGCAGTTTTAGTATCAAGCAAAAGAGATGAAGTAGAATGTCTGAATTAAAGTTCCTTTTTCATGGATCAAATAATGAAATTATATTGCCCGTACGTAGCGCAAACTTGGGTATAAAACAGAAAAAAAATATGTATAATAAATATAAGGTAGATTCTAAGTATGAAGTTGGGTTTTAATGAAAAGACACAAAGATTTATATAAAGATTAAAGGCGGGCAGGGTAGGTATGGATTTGGGAATAGTAGTGAGAAAAGAAAGGAGAAAAAAAAAGATTCGGATTTACAAACAACATGTTGAGTTTCTATGCGAAAACATCAGAATGTATATGAGGAACAGAGGCGGGTAGAGTTAGCCTAAAAAAAGGCATAAGAAAGAAGAAAGGAATTTACTTTTTGCGAGTAGTAAAAATAGACAAGAGCAAGCAAGCTTAGTTATGCTTGATAGAAAAATTAACGGAGACTCGGAGACTAAATCAATAAAAATCATACGAAATAGGAAAAAAAAGAGTAGTATATTAAAAAGTAGAGGATGGGAAAACGATAGGACTTTTAAAAAGTGCAACGAAAGAAAATAAACCTCAGAAGTACAAAGATAATTTCACAAAGGAAAGTAAGACTTTTGCCAATCAGGAAATACAGAAAAACTTAAGTTCAAAAGTTTTTAAGTGATAGACGTTAGTCTCTGCAATAAAAGAAAAGAAAATTAACTATCACATATTGATATGTAAAGAGGAAAAAAACAGCAAATTGAATAATAATAATAATATCATTTAGAAATATAGGATCAAAAGGTTATGGAGAGATATGCATAAGGACGAGGATTTATGTGAATGTATACGATATATGTGTAAGTAAATAAGGCCCTACAGAATAAAGATTGAAAGTTCAATGATATGTTGTGTGTTATAAATTATAATATTATGTCAATGAAAAAATAAATTCTTACATGTTGAAGTATGTTTAATCAATTAGGTATTATATTCTATCAAAACTAAAATTAATATTGATTTAACGGAATATGCATATTCAATAGTTATGAAACAATAAGAGGAAATGTAGAGGTATATAAAAATCTATATTGGAAATAAAAAACAATTAAATAAAAATTTTTAAATTATTAGTATTAAGTTAGAATTTTACAATGATATTTCACAATAAACTTGTATTCATAATCGATTCTAAGCTGTTCAAAAATATCAATGAAAGGTTCATAACTGTATCTGTAAAAATAATGATAGCACATGTATCATGGCAAATGACATATATACCAAATATAATCATTATTATTATTAAATAAGTAACAGTTATTTGATGAATCAGTGAACTTTTTCAATGCATTGACTATATTTGTTCGAATTTTAAGCGAATTTTTATGAGGTCACTTTGGTTATCTATGTTTGTACGCATATAAGTAATACCACCGAACTTGTAAAATAAGTGTTTCTGATAAATTTATATAATCTTTATGAATAAAATGAACTTTCATAGATATATAAATTTAAAGTATTGTGTTGCAAATATTTAGCACAACTTTTTAAGCAACAGTTATTGAAGTATTATTAGTATTAGGCTTGAAAGTGTAATTTCTTTTTGCTTTAATAAAAGAAAAGCTATCTCTAGAATATTATGAAAATCAGAGGGATTTGTTATTCTAGATATTAGATTTAGTAAATTGTACAGCTGTAAGCGTGCCTGTTATCCAAAAGAAGTTATAATCATATTTCTAAGTGTTACCTATTTTCGTAAAAATTTACTTATCAACGATATTTTCGGTGTACACAAATATTCAAATTTTTTCAATTTTTCAGAGAGATGAATTTGTTTTAAGAGTGAAAAAAGAAAATACATATTTATTTTTAAGCGTGCTACCCAACATTTGGTATATGTAATATTTTTGAAATCGTTTTATAGCGCGTCACTCATACTAAAAAACATTTACTTTGAGATGCACACTTCTAATTTATATGCAAAGTAACTTTTTTTTGGCGTAAACAACTCCTTGAACTCTTAGAAAAAAATTATGGAAAGTGTTTATCAAAAAATTGTGTTGAACAAAAATTTGTGACTTTCAAAATCGTTAAAAAATTTACAGATCATAACATTATCAGCAATAGTTGAAATGGTTAAGGCTCCAAAGAGTAGCAAGATAAAAAACTTTCTTCGAGATTAAATTAAAGCTTGAATCAAATCCTTTAAATAAAACTTTTATTTTTTTCGATTTTTGCGATTGTTATTACATTACAGTCCATCAAAGATTGAGAAATGACACGATTCCAAGTTATGTGAAGTTTAAATAGAGTTTTTCAGTAATTTCTTTAATTTGTTAAGTAAAAATAAAGCATCTTACGGAAAAGTGTATAATAACATTTTATGCTCAAAATAAGCCAAAGAATACGGTGATTATTATTAAATATCAAACATGTGCAGTTTTCATATTGTTGTTGATGATTAGTTACCAATAAAAAAAAAGTATTTTTAGATATGAGTATCACGAATTTGTACGTTATATTGGCAGAGCATATAAATAAGAAGAATAATTCTAATTAGAATGCATTGGATTTTTTTTCTTTTTCAACCAAAAATCGAAAACCTATAAATTTGTTGGGATTACTGATATGTGTATAAACAATAAAGTATTGTTTTTATTATTTAGACATAAGGATACAAATATTGAAATATGGGGGTTGGCGCGCGAACCGTTCAGGCGGGCCACCAGTATATGTGTATATATATATATATACTAGTGGGGCTTCGCCCCCTGCGCGCTCCGCGCGCCAACCCCCTAACTTCAGACATATTCAAAAAATGACTACATACAAATTCGATCATCCCAACTATGAATTGTTGAACACAGAAAAAATATCATATCTTCTATCAGATATGTCTAACGTTTACGTACAAACTATAGTTAAGCGATTATGTTTTTTTTATGATTCTGTACACGATATCGGCAAAACAGCTTGATCACATGATAACATAATATCTGAAAAAACATATTAATTTTTTTTTTGCAAAAATCGTCTATTTAGCCGCAATTGCAAAAAACGTTACTTTCAAGTAACTCAGCTCGCGAAATGGCTAGATTATAATTTTATTTTTTTTAATTTGCATTTTTTTACGGCGATTAAAATGCCGTTTGATTGAAAAAAAAATTATGCAAAATCGGCAGAGTTATTTACAATTGTTTATGTTGTAAAATTGTTTTTTCTATGAAAAATCGTTAAAAATGCAAAAATTCAATTTTTTTTTCCACATTAATGTAGATTTTACTAAACAACATACTTTTACCGAAGCAAATTAACGATATTTTTCTATCTAGTTTTGTAATATGACCTCAAAGTTTCACTTTAAAAAATTAATTTACAA
>JAPYYV010016569.1:0-14828 GCA_030522625.1 Copidosoma aretas
CTTTCGGAGGAAACGGAGGGGAAGGACGGAAAAGGACGGGGAAGACTCTGCGAACGGAGCTCGGATCGTTAGCCGCGAGGGGGGTCGAAAGGCAGCGCGGCCCCGTGGACGCTGCGAGGAAGCTTGATCTCGGGGACTGATCGATTCTTCTAGGGGGACTTGCGTTTTTCGGGATCGACGGGGGTGGGAGACGCGGTGCATCCTTTGAGCCGTTGTTCTCGGCTATAGGTGTACGCCTCGTTGATCGCGTTGCAGCGGCGGGGGCTTTCAGATTTTCGGTTCACCCGAAGTTTGTGCTCCGAGCTGACGGAAATCGATCTTGAAATCGAGTTTTTCTTTTGCTCGAGTCCATGGACAATCAGGGGGGGGATGAGATGTAGTTTTTTTACCTTCTTTTTTGGACGCACCAACGGTATTTACAGTACGAAACAAAAAGAGAATATAACTCTGGGAGGAAACTTACCTGAAACGAGAAAAAAACAACAAAAACATTGGTCAGAGTACGAAGATGAAATGTAATTAAAAACAGTCACTACGATTGATTTCATTTTACTATGTTCGATGATCGAACGTTATAAGCCATTGTTCGAACCCTTCCACGTGTACGATACGCCAAAACAACGGCAGCAGATCAAACAAGAAATAATTGGCAAACCTAATCACGACGGCCGATCAACGCTGCTAATCCCAACTGAAACCTCGTCAAAGTTTCGAGGTGGAAACGGGCGAGTTCGATACATTGGTTATCCGGAAGAAAGCGAGACGAAAAATAGAGCGGAATCCCCTCGAAGCCGAGAGAAGCTGGAGGAGGAGGGCCGAGATCCGGGGCTCAGGAGCAGGAAAGGGGGGGGCAGGCAGAGGCCGCGTTTGTCCAGGGGGCGGGGGACCAAAGTTCGCGTCCGCAAGCTCCTATTATCCACCAGCCTCGCCGGCAAAGTTCAATCGAGTTATTGCGTGTATACACGGTCCGTATGCGGGTGCAATCACTTCGGCACCGGGAAAATTGGCGGATATACCGAGCGGGGCGGGGATCACTGGCCCGTGTCCTCGTCCCCGTATCTCTTCCCGAGGAGGCAACACACGCACCCACTCTCTGCAGCCGCGCGTGCACTATAATCATACGCAGCGAAATACCGCGCTTGTTTCCGAGAAAATAGCGGAGCGGTCGCTGATCGATTCGCGCGAGCTCGAGCAAAGTATAGCTCATTACGCGGCGCGTGCGAGCCTCCCCGCGAGAGTGCGTGATGCAAAGGAAGGTTGTGCCGCTCTTGCGCGGGATCGTGTTTTTTTACGCTCGCGCGCGGCGGAGAAAGTTGTCCGCGGCTGCGGTGCGTGCATGTATGGAGTAAGGACGACGTCGTCTCCGGTAAGAAAGTTGCGTGCATGTACAGTACACGTGCGCCCGCGGTAATAACAGCGCTTTTTCCGATTATCGTACCCCCACTTTCGGCGGATGATTTTGCTCTGCCGAGCTTTTCCGTTTTTCACGCCGCACCGTTGTTCATTTTCTTTTTCCCAACGATTTCATCGAACGGTCGGATCTCGTTAACGGGATTGACAACCGATCGTACAAAGTACGTTCGTGCATCAGCGCGATTGAAAATCAACAATCTCCCGGTCAAACGGGCGCGCCGAGGGGTCGGATTTATTTAATGGTGCCGCGCGCATTAATGCACGCGATGACCATTGCCCGCTCGTGAAAAACGGGGTGGAAAATTGAAAAAATCTCCCCGATCGCGAGTCTCCCGCGCGCGGAGTGCGCGGCCAATCAGCCGGGGCCGATAATTAGAGCGTCGCTGCTCGACCCGCGCACCTGTACGTACGAGCGCCGAAATACCGGGGGGTTTTTTTTTTTTTTCGCGCGCGGGGGGGGGGGCGTCTGGGGGGAGGGGGGGAAAAAAAGAAAAAAAAAAAAAAAAAAACCGATTTTTTCCCAAAGCGAGCGGAGATATCGGGAAATGTGAAAGTGCACTCGGGCGCGGAACGCGGACGCTCGTTATATCCGCGCGGGAGCCCGAAATATTATTGCTGAGCCGATTTTCGGGGGCTGTCGAAATTTCGCGGGGGGAGCCCCGGTCGCGCTTCCTCGCTTTTTGTTTTATTTTCGTTTCGCGGCTGCTGCCGCTGGTATTTTTTTTTCATAATAAACTGCCGTACCGAGAGTATAGGTGTTTTTACTTTGAATCGCGGGATCGATCGTTGATCGGTGCGGGAGTATAATGTTCGGTGATTGGAAATTTCAATGTCCGGGCGACAGCGCTGCGTACAGTTCACTGGGGTTACAAATCACGTAAAGTGCTTGTTTTATGGAATCGACCAAACTTTTCACAAGCGGCGGATGAATATTTTCCCGTGGAGAATTGAAAAACAAAAAAACAAAAAAAACAACACGCAATGAACTATCCATAATTCGTGATGGGTTGAAGAGCCAAACCGATGCTTTCGCGCTAAACAATTGGCCCGAAGATGAACGAAGGCCCCCTCGTGTGTGCATACACCAGCGCTCGAAAATTTCGTTTCGGCACATCCGACGAGATGGCTAACGCAAACCATTGCGTTTACAGGGCGAGCAAACGTCGACCAGCACCTGGTGTAAGCTATTCCGTTCCGCACAGCCCGAAAGCAAACGATAACATTATACATCCCACTACCGGTGAACGAAAAATGTTGGTTCAACCACACGTGCAGAGCCGCCCCAGCGGCCGATGAAATTGCAAGCCGGGGGGGGAGCCCGAGAACTCCGGGGTCCGGTAAATATTTGACGAAAATTCCGGCGCTTCTGCCTTTCGTTAATTATTTCGCGCGAGTTCCGCCGAAAGTTTGGACCGCGGCTCTCCGACCCCGCGACGAAGTGGCGAGTGCGCGGGGTAAGTGCCTCGACCGCGCAAGTGCTTTGTTAATTAGACAACGAGGGGCGGGGGGGACTCGGCCAACTTGGGCTGCCCGTCCGCGACGTGCCCTTGCGGCTTACCTCCTCTCTTTCTCTCCGCTGAATTTCGATTGCTTGTCAGTTTCAGTCCACAGGAGCGAGGGGAACTTGTCGTTCGAGCTTTGGGGCGTTTCTGATGGTGCATTTTACAAAATTATTACCGAACAACGTTGGCCGCGAACAGAGGCAATGCATTCAATTTCAACATTGGCCGACCAGCGATACGATTTCCCGACAAACATTCGATGTCGAATCCTATGCTTGCACCATCAGCCGGATTGGTATTACCTTCGGCTACCGGAAAGCGCGAATCGGCGGGGAGGGGGTGGCCATTTCATTTGCCCGATAGAGATCTTTCGGGGATGGGCGCGCTCGGAATACCGAAAAGAGCTCGCGGGATTATTTTTGCACTGATATATATGCCAGCGGCACGCCGCAGCAACTCTTTCTCACGGTGAATTTACGTGCCGCACGTGGGGTTTTCGAAGGGCTGAATATTCGATACGGAGCGATGACTCGGACGCGACGTGGCGTCGATCATTTTTCACGCGTACACGAGCTCGCGGTATACCGCTGCACGGTTTTTCTGGCGTTTTCATTGAATATCGTTTGCTTATTTTTAAGATTAGAATCGGAGATTTCGTTGTCTGCGTTTGGAAAAAAGGCTGGCTCGAAAGAGTGTGTCCAACGTAAGACGCTGATTGGAAAATTTCACCTATCATTTGAAACGAAGCGTGCATACACCAAGGAAGAAATATTGTCGGTTCAATCAATGTAGTCGTCATCGAATAACTAAAAAAATGCAAAAACAATTACCATAAGCGATGTGAGTTGTCGGAAAACTTTCGTTACAATTTTACTTCTCATGTTGGTAAGTAATCTCAGAGTGTATATGTTTGTGTTACGGCTAAAATTAGCGACTGATGCAAACCTAAAGTAAAATACATCAACAAACGAGTTTTTTGCTGTTGCTGGGCTAAAAGCCGGCCTCCACTGCACTATGATAAAACGTAGATATCTCAAGAGCTTTAAAAGTTCATGATTAACTTTGAAATGTAATTCTCGCAAACTGTGCAGCAAGCACTTTCAAGAATTTTAATAAGCCATGTACTTAGCTTTTACCAAAATTCACTTAAAGAATATTTTGAAGGCAGTCTTGACTCGATAGAATTTCATGATAATCCCCTTGATCTTTCTCGAGAAAAAGAGCTTACTCGTTGCTGCCCTGTTTCAATAAAAATAAAAATAAAAAAAAGCTCTCCGAGTGATAAGCTGTAGCTGTGAATGACTGAATTTTTCGTTATAAATCATTCTATTTAATACGGATGAATGAATTTCTTTTGTTTGATGTAAGTATCTTGCAAATTCGTATACTTTTCGCTGCAGATAAATGTACTAAACGACATAAGTTAGCTCAATTCGATTGCTTCTTATTTGCATACGATTAATTTACACAGACTATTGTCTCAATCTCGATCCTTTCATCCCCATTGCACAGAGATACGATTCGTTATCGTTTCCTTCTGCTCGCTTGGTTCATCCGTATTTTCCCCCAAAACTATTGCGTTTCCGTTGCCTTCGAAAAGAGTTTCAGAAAAAACAAATCTCCAGCTCCCCGAATTTCAAAAACGCATCCGCGATCCAAGATGGAGCGACCATTTCGGGTTCGATTCCAGCCCCCCCCCCCCCCCCCCCCCCCCCCCCCCCCCCCCCCCCCCGCCCCCCCCCGACGGGCCACCCCCCCCCCCCCGCCCCCCCGCCGCCCCCGCCGGCACTCGAGAAGAGAGCAAATGGAAGCAACAAACTCGGCGAGATCGGTCAGAATTTTTCCGGCGTGAACGATCGACGCTTTCGCGACTGAGCGCTCGGCCCGGGGAGAACCAACGGCCGGCTAATTCATCGTCCCGCCGGGGGCGAAATATACATATAACGACGCTGGGAAAAACCAAAACATCGCGCGCGCGCGTCTTGATGGGTATACGTGTGTATAAGTAGTGCGAGTCCCCGAGCGCCGGTCACTCCCCGGCCCGGGAGAGCACATCGCGCGCACCGACCGTCGTCGGGTGTTCGAACTTTTGCGGCGTCCCTGTATACGCGAGGCGTACGGTCCGCTCGCTTCGGAATTTAATGGGCCTCGCGGCCGCGCGGCATACGAGCGGCCGGAGGAGCGGGGCCGGAATGTTTCATCGCTCGCGAGCCGTCGGGACATCGGGGCCTTCCTGTCGCTCCCTCTCCTTTTTTCGGCTCCGCTGCACGGAGCTTTTTTTTCGCTCCTCCGCCTGCTGATCGGGACAAACGTGCAGTCGCAGCGGCATCGACTCTCTTTTTCGCTCGTCCTGCGTGTCAGAGGTATAGGTGTAGAACATTGAGTGCACGACGGGCTCGCGTTGTGGGACGGACGAGGGGTCCGGAGCGAGTTTGACTGGTTTTGAGTGGTGGTTCGACTGCCGGATTGGAGTATTATACTGATGGGTTCTTAGGTTTCGTTTCTTTGCGCGCCGTATGATCGATGATCGCGAGGATGAAGGTTATACGCAAGTCGTGAGCTCGATGCAAAAAACTAATATTCTCCGGAAAATATGCGGGGCCCCAAGTTCCAACGTCACTGACGAGCACGGGCGGGACTATAAGAGTTCAGGATTTATGAGTTACCATCATGGGTGCGATTTTTCTCGCCGGATGAGTATTGAAAAGTAAACATTGAGCGCCCCGTTTTGCCTTCGAATGGTTGACAAGGTAAAATATATAATCGTGTGTCTGGCATGTACGTCGGTTGGCATATATAGTTCAGAGTTGGTTGGAGCTATATCGTTGCCATGCAAGAGTTTGGTTCGAATCAACGCACCGAGTGAAGGCTATATTATGCTCTATGTCATGATTTGAACATTTAATTCAAAAAATTTGTGAGTTCCCTTGACGTTTTTTTTTCTTTTTTTACCAAACAATTTAAGTGCAGTAATATTTTTTGAATGTATATCACAGAATATTTTTTCCGTCGTGCGAGATAAAGAAAAGGAAGTTGAGCGTTCCGCCCAAAATATTAGCTGGCTAAATTATGGATCGATATTTCAAAATTATGTGCGCAAAATGTAGGCACTATTGCCATAAAATTAGAAAAAATCAAATCTACACGATATGACTGATATAGTTCAGTTGGTATAGTCGTATCATTCGCTTTTTGAACGGACAGCGGATTCGATTTAAGTAATGGAAGGAGACAGTGAAAGGAAATTAATTCGCAATGGCTGACGAATATAAGAAAATGTATATTTTCGATCGATGGTGTCTTTTTTTTTTTTTTTTTTTTTTTTTTTTAGTAATATTGTTTGAATTAAAATCTTTACTGCAACCGATTACCATGAAAGTTGTGAAATTTAACAGAGCTCTTTTGTCAATAATTTTTAAATCGTTCAATTGCCCAGTTCCGACAATAATGAAACATTGACCGGCAAAACGTGGTAAATCCACGAAAATCCGACCCAGTTGAGCCTAGTCAACTCTAAAAAACTAAAAAAAAAACGCCTCGAATGATATTTTTTATACCGCTCACAATATAGCATCCCTATAATTCCCGAAAGCGCACGCAATTATCTTTCACCTCCGTCTCATTGTACTCCAAGTGGCAATTGATCCATCAAAGTAAAACAACGCTTGATGAGTTCAATTGTCATCAACTCGGTCGACGCCACTGCCGTGAATATAGATGCATACACCCACACAGCGCGGGGAAGTTAACAACGAATTCCGGCATAAATATTGAAATGGAAATTACGCGGGTCCCGCATACCTATGCGCAAAACATCCATCTCCGCCCACATATTCTCGAGTGTGTCCGGATTAAGGCAGCTCGCCTGGATTGAAGCCATCGTCCCGTCGAGGTTGAAGTTGCACGCATGAAGATGCAAATCGGCGGGGCGCTCTATATATTTGTGCTCGGGTGTGTCGCGCATACAGAGGCTCCTATCCGCACGTATGTACATGTACGTACATGTATGTATGCACGGGGGCGGGGGCGCGATAAGACGAACTTGTTGAATAGGCAACGCCGCCCGCCTGTTTGTCTTTGCGAGCCGAAACAATACCGCTTTAATTGAAAGCCTCGCGCGTATACTACAGACGAGCCCCCACTGCTCGGGTGTGTATGCGCATTGTGCACCGCTGCACACCACCTCTGTACGTATACACGTGCACGGTACGTATCGCGGAGGGAACGCCCGTGCACCAGAGACTTTGAAGCGCGGAGTGCGGAGGCGAGGGGGCGAGAATTTTAATCCCGGCGAGTGAAAATTGCGGGGGCTGCAAGGGTTTTTCGGCCACTGCAAGTGTACATGCACACATACCGCGGCTCGGTGCTGTATATATGTGTGTACGCGGGTCGGAGATGAATGGAGCCGGCTCGTCGGGGCGGAATCCGAGGCGCGAGAGCCGGGGGCTCGGTGCTGCGGTTGTAGTCGAGAATGCGGAACCCCCCCCTGTAATCGTCACTTTTAACGAGGTCGGCCAAGCGCGGCGCGAATAATCTTGCAAGGCCGTGCGCGATCGTACGGTCGCGATGGTCCGGGTATATATTGTACTTGTAAGGCTTTGTAAATCAAGCTCGATCGCCGGTCGCCCCAAACAAAAAAGGCACCTTTTGCCCATCCGCCGCTGTCAATGTCGCTTGTATGCATGTGTGCGCGCTGGCGCTGAATTTTGGGCGAAAAACGGGGCCACCCGTACCTGCATCCGCGCACCGAATAACCGCGCGAGAGAGCAAGATACCTCCTGCCGCGTCTTCCCTCGTTTACAGAGGGAAACGAGAAGCGGTCTCGAAAAAAAAAAACGGCACCGCGGGTGCGTGTTTTCATTTACATCTTCTCGCAAAATATTCTATTCACGGCGCGCTGCTCGGGGGATGTTTGAACGCGCGGGCGAGGAGCGAACGGAACACGGCGATCGATCGGGCCAAGTCGTAAAAAGTACGTTTCTATAATGCACTCGATGTGGAACCGGACGAGCGAAGAAAAATGTGGGGTATATAACTGTGCGCGCAACGCGCGAGCCGATCGCGACAGCTCGTGCCCCGAGATGAGATCTATGATACGTGTATAGTACACGTTAGGTGTAAAGTGCATCGGTCACGTATTTTGGAGTGTATATGATACATATTGCACGCGCGAGGGATACGTCGGCCGATATCGTTCTGCCCCAGAGCCGTGACGAGCAAAGTATAGCTCGGGAATTCTTACGTAGCAATGTAGGGAACTGGGGGATCGAGTGGAGATCGTTATGTACTGTGAATTTTGTACAAACACGAAAATCCCACGCGTATCCGATATTGTACAGGGGCTGCGGCGATGGTATCTGACGGAGGGATATTATACACGCGTGCAAAGGAAAATGATGGAAAAAAACCCCGTAAGCGCGCCGGCCGTGGACCGATCGATTTGGGCACTAGCGACGAGTGTCGATTCTAACTCTTATTTTTTCACATTTTTTTCATTCAATTTATTCGAAGAGAACTGCAGTGCATCAGAGACGGGCGTTTTAGGAATGCGCATCGATTATTCCGGGGAGAACCCCGTCGCTGTTTTTGGTCTTGGTTTTTGTTTCGCGCTCTCGGGTTTTTCTCGTATCTTGCTCAAACGCACAGGAATACTAAAAAATTTGTTATTCGTCCGTCAACTGTAAAAAAAGACAACCAAAAAAAAAAAATCATCTGACGAGTTTTTTCGGTGGACGATGTTATTCCGAACGAGACGCAAAAAAAAAAAAAGCACAACTCACGCGACGCAGACTCACTATACATGAGTTCGCGATGATGCAGTTTTATGATAATCACGATCATGACGAATAGATCGATCAACCTGCAGTCACACTTTTTCTCGCTTTGCATCCATTGGCGCTCGTTTACTTGCAAAACGGCGGGCATACGTTACGGTAAACGACACGCCAAAACAATAACATATAGCTTTTCGAAAGATCGATAATTACGACACTCTATTTTATGCGCTCCGCCGCTGCTGCGCATAATTTATCCTCGCTTCGAGCATTTGTATTAATTGAATGATTTTTTTTTTTTTCAACCCCGCGCGTTTTCAGCGACGCGCGCGCTAATTCGATTACTCAATTAGGTTGCACCAGACGACGACTCGTAAACGCGTATACGCATAATGTAATATAACGCGCTCGATAGAGCTGGCGCATTTTATCGCCCAAAGAAATTGTTTACCGTCAATTTGTAAGTGTATGGCTTATTGACAGGCTCGCGCGGCTGCGGCGACGGAGGGACATAAAATTAACAAAATAAAAGGTGTTGATGTGCGCGCACGCTGGCCGCGGTAATAGGTGCTGAATGACAGCTGCTGCAGCTGTTCTGGAAAAATCAAGAGCTCGTGGAGTGCAGTGTGCGGAATGAACCGTAACGCTCTGGACGGCCGTTAAAAGTAAGGAGGAGGAGGAGGAGAGTGTACAGCGTACGCAATAAAAACGACAACTGCACGCAAGCGCGTTTGATTTGAATATCTTGTGCAGCGAGTGCTATTTTTAATTCGCCTCGTTTGTACGATCGGGCGAGCCGATTGTACGCGGATTATAAATACATATACGTCACGGTCGGATTGAAATGCAGAAGGTGGAATCATTTTTTATTACCGCAATCGTGTCCTGCGGATACTTGACTCGAGGCAGCTCGAAAGATCCGACTAATCAGTATGCAGTTGACGGAACAACAATAAATTGTAGCTCAGTAATTCGCAAATTCGCATTGGTTTAGGATCATCTGGACACATTTTTCGTGTTTCTTTCGCACTTTGGTGATTAAAAATTTTACCTCCTCGAGTAACATTCCAACGTTGGAAGAATTAAATGAAAATCAGACACTAATATCATGACTTGAATTTTACAATCAAAATTATGGCCTGGAAAAGTTGGCTCGAAGAAAACGTCCAATTCTCTCGCATGAAATTACCGATCTCTCGAAGCCTTGCCGTAACTCACAGAGAGATCACCTCCCGTATACGCCTATAACTCATACACCGTGCAACACAATGCCCCCAGGCTCGCATGCACATATATATCCGGGGCTCGTCACGAATCTCATTGCGTCTCGGCTTATTAAGTTTTATGCGAGCAAGTATGATTCCGCAGTGGTAGTGTGGTACCTGTACGACGCTCTCTGCGTTCCATTAATTAGATGCTGCACTGCGGCTCGTGAAAAACCCGGCTCACGTAACCAATAGGAAATGAGTGTCAACGTGCGCGCAGTTATTATCGGCATCCGACAGTTACTTGGCTTGCATTCAGCCCCGGCTGCATCGGAGTTTCGATTACTATCGAATTACACGTATATACGTCGGAGCAGGTACTTATAATCCCGCTCGTTGCAGCAGCTCAGTCAGTGCACGAGGATTACGTCATGAGTATGCATGCATATACGTATACGAGCGGTTGCTCCGTATAGCCACGGGCGTGAATTAAAGATCTGCAGCGGTGCAAAGTACCTGCACGATAAGTACATAATACACTATAATATTATAATATGTATTTGGGTATTCAAAGGCGCCCGTGCGTGCATGTATGTATTGTACGTAATAAAAGGGGGGGCCCGGTGATTTTCATTCGCGATTGAAACACGAAAGTAACATTGTTGTATGTAAAGGTAACGCACGCGCGGCTTATGTACCAATACTCGCCAATATTGTACACAACGGCTGCACAACCCGTTAAACCAAACACGTTTACTTATACACGTACAACCTCGAAATCTCCGCGGTGACTCGGCATCCAACTTCTTACCATGGACTTGTAAGCATACTGCACAGCCGAGACCGCGATGATAAGGTTCGATTTGCCACTTTGCGCGAGCTGCGCGGCATTCCTGCCGCTCTGTATAACCATGTATCCAGGCAAAAACGTTTACGAGACGTATTATTGCACGCTACGGGCGCTGTTATCGCCCTTGCGCTGCTCCGATTATTCCTCGGACCATCAGGCTATTGGGCGAAAACGCGAGCGAGAGAGCCGTTGTTGCGGGCTGGAAATTAAACCGAAACCATTGCACGCAGTTCGGCGAAACTCGATCTGTGTCTGCAATTGAGTTTGAGGCGCGCGGCCGCGATGCGTACTGCTGCAGTGGGCCAGTTGAGATGATAATATTTCAGCCGAGCGACAGCGATTGCCGTGGTTGCGCCTTGATCGCTCGTTCGTTTTCCCTTCCTCCATGCGTATGATACGGGTTATACATATACGCGAAAGTATATTATAATATGCTCTCGCTGGCGCGCCGGGGAGTTCAATGGAGGAATGGGCGCAACCGGCCGTTGTTGTCATTTTTTTTACGAGCCGTGACGAATGCAAGCTCCTATACATCTCTCCCTTTTGGCGTCCGTTTGGGCCTGTACACGTCCGTTTCGTTTACCAATACTTAATTCGACGGATATAATGCTCTGGTGTTTTTCTCATTCCGTTTGAGATTGTTTGCCCCAAGGGCCTGGTTTTCGCGATCAAAGATCGGCCAATACGTGCACCTTTGCACAATAGTCCGAAGCCGCCGACTCAAAGTTTAATTCGATTTGATTTTTATAGTATGGCGAGACGTAATTGAGCTCGTCGCATTTTTCAAACGTCTCACTGGGCCCGCCTCCGCCGTTGTATATTGCAACATGTAAATCGGCGCCCCAAGATTTCGGATGATCAAAAATTTTAACACCAACGTTGTAGGTATACGAGCTTTATTTTCGTTTGCGGTAATTGATTGAGAAAGATGCGAGAGCAAAGTGCGTGGTACGAGAAATTACGGCCGAAAGTTGGACGATTCGCGCGCGCGTCGTTAAACTCGGGAATTAATGGCCGCGATAAATTCAACGGTTAATTTGGGCTCGTCAGCTTTCAAACTGATCATTTTGAAGTCAAACAGCTGGAAACATGATAATGATAATAATTGAAATAATACACAATGGAGTTGGCGAAATTTTTTTTTTTCCCAAAAATCGTGGCGTTGCGACACTCGATAGCGGGTACGAGTCCGAAGCACAGTCGAACCGTGCGCGATTTCGACATACCGATTCCCTTTTGATCTCGCGAGCTGAGATAATCAATGAAATTATACAAAACTCGGATTATTTTACAGCACTATACGGAATAAGGGGGGGGGGGTGGGGGGCAGTTCAAAATACACTTGTAAAATTCGTAGCGTGGGTTTTTTTGACAATGATGAAGCGTATTAAAGTCATCGTTTTTCGGGCTGCTTTCTCATTTGTCAGAATCTCATTATTTGTCTCCTAGAAACACCAAAAGAAATTTTCCCCTCTTCATCAAGCCCACGCGTCGTCGCAGACACAAAATGTGATACACTGTCTGTTATTTATGAAGTCCATCTACTGTTATATCGCCGCAGCTCTTACAAGTGAAACACGGTGCATCCAAAAACGAGTTTTCGATAAGATTCAAGTAACTTTATACCTGATGTATACTTCGTTTTTCAATCAATTTTGTGGAGATGCGGCTTCAGATGCTTCTTTTCTACTGATAATCATCATCAACAGTTATCTAAGCAAATGTGTCTAATCAGATGAGATTCGAGGAAAGAGCAAGAACGTGGAGACATTTCTGTATTTCTGATTTAGCCACTTTCCAATTATTTGATTTACGTAGTCTGACTTAAGTAGTTTCAAGCAAGTTTATAAGATTCGAGCATCTATAAGTACACAATAGTAGCGAACTCAAAATTAATATGTATGCAAGGCCAATTTTGAATATGAGGATACTATAAGTTGTGATTAAATCAGTTACCGTGGACTACCGTAGTTCTTTTAACTACACTTCCTTCAATGTTATGTCAACGTACAATTAGTTAGATTTCATACAAAAGATTGTAAAACCAAAAGAATTAATTAATTATTGGCAGATTTTCAAGTAATTAATGAAAATTGACAAAGGAGGAGATGTATACTTGCGCATGAAAATTACTACATAAAAAGAAATGAAAAATTTTTCTCGCAGTTATCCTGTAACAGTATTTTGCAACACACAATCAAGTACAAAAACATCATTTCTAATAATTAATTACATCAAAGTCTATTTTATTCGGTCAATCATAGTTAACTTATGTTAAAATAATAATGTTGAAGAAAGAGTGTCGATCGAGGTGAGCTTGTAGTCTTGTAAACCAATCAATATACTACACAGTTACATTCGATTCTTGATCTCACGACGTCCGAAGATTCTCGCGAAGATCCTCGAAGATTCACACCTCGTACATCACAATGACTCTCTAATACTTGTACTAATCTACATTTTGCCTCGCATGCTACATTATCCTATTCGGAACATTCACTGCTACACAGTGCTATAATCAGAAATAGAGTTTTTGGACAAACGCCAACCATATGATAGATTGATATTTTTTGTTACTTTATAATTAAAAAATGATTTTAAAAGAAGGAAAATAGTCCCAGACATTTTACTCCTAAGTTCCAAAGAAAAATCCTTTTTTTTTTTTCTAGATAACTTCTCAAATTGATGCTAATTTTTTTCGTACCTCATACTCTAAAAATTCAGATAACCAGTTCAGATGGCAAAAATGGTTAAAAATATTTAGAAAATTAATCTCTAGACACAATAGTAAAAAATTGTATTGTTGCAATAAAGTTCATGCCACAAAGCTTATAGATTTAAAAAACTTTTTTTATTACTACTTATTTTATTCTGGAATATAATTAAAGCTCTATAATGCATAAAAGGGTACGTAAACAACGACAAACTGGTTTTCTTGACAGATAAAATTAATGTTAAAGCAAAAAATTTTAGAAAAAAAATTTCGGATTAAAAAAGAATATAATGATTGAATATATTATATTAAATGATATTTTACTGAAAATGCATTTTTGATTAAAAATTTGTACATAATAAAAATCACTTGCCTCTTCCAATTATCATATTTATTATTAAAATAAAAGCTATAAAAACATTTGTTTTAATTGTTGCAACCATTTTATGATTTAAAACAGATTACTTTGATTCTCCTTCTTATTTGATCAATAACTGACTAAATTATAACGTTCTCAGCTTGAAATATATAGTTGTACGTTGGTAAATTTTATCATGGCATAAGGACATTTCTCCAACAATTGAAGCAATATTACAACAAAGAAAAAAGTGCTGACGTGTAGTCATAACTATTTTTCGCTAAATTCGCTTAATAAGCTGATAATTGTAATCTGCCTACATTATAAATAATTATTTTAATTCATTTTAATTAATCTCCATGCTATAATTGTAGGATTCTGATTAAAGTTCAACCCCGCGACCTTGGTTTTTTTTCACATCGATACTTGATTATTTGTACTATGAGCTGTTTCCAATTATTGATGGTTGAAAATATATTATTGACAGTACTATAACATGTATTTTATATATAATCTATATTATAAATAATGCTTTAGTACGTATATTATAGCAGTTATTTGAATAAGTTTAAGATTTAAAAAATGTAATGCGATTTGTACAAGTTGTATTTAAATTTAATGTATTCCCAGTTGCATTACGTTTGTGAAACAGAAAACGAATACTAAAACGATAATGCTATATAAGTAAGATTTTATTCGAAAAAAGTTAATTACAAAAATGAATTAATGAAATTTATAAAAAATATTTTACGTATCCTTGAGAATGAATGATTATTGATAAAATTATAATTCTATCGATACAACAATTATTATTAATGTGCGTTTACAACGCACACACAACACATACAAATTATCTTCCGCATGAGCTGAATAGGGTCCTTGCATGCAAAATTCCATTTGGTCCGTCAGGTAGTTTATCAAAAAATATTGGACACGTATTTTTTCTTTTTTCATATAAACGAAAATTTCCAAAGATAGAGCGTATCAAAGTTCAGGAGTGGGGGCTGCATGAC
>JAPYYV010016582.1:0-38102 GCA_030522625.1 Copidosoma aretas
TCAGAGCAGCAGTGCAAGCTACAGAAAGAACGATCTGGTACATATAAACACAGCGTACAAACTTTAAATCCACACAAGTTTTTCAAATTTTTATTGCCATTGGCCATATTTTGTGTTTCAAGGCAGTACTTACCATTTTAGGCTGTTTCTCGGTTTGTTGGCTGCCCTTTGTAGTCAAGAAGATTATTCAAGCATTTGGTATACATATTGACCGTAATAATCCAATGTATATCGTAGTGTTTTGGATAGCGTTGAGCAACAGCGCCATCAATCCACTTATATATTCATGGCAGAATCCGGCTTATCGCGAAGTCTACAGACGCTTTTTAAATCGGAAAGAACTGAATCATAACGATGTCAACGTAAGATCAGAGAATTATCTGAAAAAACAAAGCGACTCAAGAAAGTGCACTACAGAGTGTCAAACTAATGTTGATCTAAAGATAATCACAACATAGCTTGATAAACAGGTCGTTGGATAGAGTGTGACTTTATCCTGAAAGTCTACGTTAGATCATGCAATTTGTCACATTCGAGGTCACATAAGATTCTTGAACAGCCTAATGATTAATGAACTTGCATGAATAGTTGTATAATACAAATAAACAAGATGGGGAGTAATAATTGTATCACGCTACGCTTGCACAATGCATTTACTTTTTCAATATTTTTGTGAATAAAATAATAATAGTTGAAAAAAGTACACTGTTAAACATTCATCTCACTCAAAATCATGATTGTCCGAAAAAAATAATTTTATTCTGTAGCTTTTAACGATTTTTTATCGGTGTATAATACATAAAGCAGTCTTCGCGAGGCTTTACTCAAACTTTTTTCATAAACAATTTTAATCATTTTGAAAACTATAAACTTTTCTACAATAATTTTTAGAAATATTACGTATCCACGAGAGAAAAAAATTTTGCCTTGGTTCACCAGTCAACAAATGATGCTGGGATGAAAAGCTGTGTTAAAAATTATTTTCATCACAAAGTTTACTATATTTGAATGAGCAAAACTATGATACGGTGGATAAACCACTTGCTAAAAAGCCTTTCGATGGTAATCCTTACAACGATGGCAGATTCTGAGACGTGATACTTTTATTTATTTTTGATGTATCACTATACAATGACTGGCTGTCCAATAAATAAATAAATTTTCATCCACGAATGCAATAGGATATTACTGTTTCATTCTTACCTCGCTATCATTGATAAACGGGATGATTTTTTCTTTCACTATTATTGGATTAGCAACATACGGCTCATATTGATTTATACAAGGAACTTTGTTTAAATTTCACTGATTCGCTAGTTGAATCTTGATTTCCAGTGAGTTTTCCAGAGATTCCTCGTTAACTTTCAACCACCCAATCCAAACTATTTCGATCAGTGGAATCTCTCTGTTCCAGTTCAAGAGAGGACAAAATTACTCATTTTCGCACCGCCAATAATTTTGAATTTTGCACGAATAAATTAATTTTATTACAAAACGGCCTCCGTTCCAATCATCGTCGATCAAACCGAGGCACCACATACAGTATATATTAAATGCTTCACAATATCGTTATCTCTATTTTTACATTCGACAATGTACAATACTCGAGCTGTGTAATACCATAAAGTATATTAGCACGCAAATTACGACCGTCTCCTCGACTCGGCGTCGTAAAATCAATAACACGCCTGAGCCGCGACAACGACGACACTGCGACGCGGCGATGAAAATGATGCACGGCACCTCGCGAAACAAAAAAACCGAAGAGAACCATCGAACACCCACGGATCGTGCTATCCGCCGGCGGTTGTAAAAGTCACTCCGCGACGGACTGTTTCTTCATCATCATTGTTTCTTGCTCTTCATCCACGCATTGTCATCCCGCGAGAAAGTCCCGATCCTCGGCACCACCACCACCACCACCACCAGCAGCACGAGTCACCGGCTTTCTCCGTCGCCGGTGCAAAAAGCAGCTCCGCCGCTCGTCGCCTCGTATCCGTCTCGGAAGATCCAGGTCGAACGAGCGTTTCACCGCCGTCAAATCGAAGACACGAGGCGGTGAGCGCTCCCTCAGCAGTAGCCGCTGGTGTTCCTCGCGTAGGGCGGATCGGGGTTCGTGCGCAGGTAGTACATGCCCCGCAGCCGCCGGCTGGCCGCGTAGCCCATCAGAGCCTCGGGCCTCCACTGGCAGAGCATCCGTAGCTCGGGCCGCCACTTGGGACAGCGGCTCGCCGGGAAGCCCGAGGGGTTGGTTATCGACTCGGCGTAGAAGCGCCAGGCGCGGTGGTGGCTGCACGTAACTGCAAAGTGCGAGATCGATTGTTTCGGTGAGTCGCGGACGAAGGAGAAGAAGGAACGGGGGAAAAAGGAATAAACAAGATAGCCCACTGATGCGGTTGATGATCATGTTGAGGCCCATGGAGATGACGGTGGGGATGTCGCAGCCCGGCTGGCGGCTCTTGCCGCCGTTGGGGTAGAAGTCGGCGTGGCCCAGGGGAAAGGGGAACCCGAGGACGCCGCCGTCGGTGTGGATGACGTCGACGAACTCGGCGTCCGCGGCGGTCAGGTGGCCCTCGGGTCCCGTGTCCATGTAGAGGGGGTACGCCGCGTCGAGGCCCGTTATCCTGCCGATCTGTTGGCCGTCATTCATAGAATATTTACCTGTGTCCGTGTATCGATTACCAGCAGAGAGCGAGTTTTTTTAAAAAACCTCTTTGATCGGTCTTATTGAGATGTACAGTCGGGATGGAGAAAACCAGGGTAGTCAAGTGCCCGAAAATAATTATACATCCTTCTTTGAATCCGTCGAATGAGGAAAAAAGACGCGAAAATTGCCGAAAGCACAGCAGTAAGCAGACATCGGATTTGCGTAGTAGGAAAATTACTCCGGAGTTCGCGCGACGTTGCAAGAAAAATGTGTGAAACAATATAATCAGGGTTCGGGGGATTGCCGCATTCGCTGAGAAACCAACTCAGTGTAATCGTTGTTGAGCAACTCAATTGGTAACTCAAACTTTTTCAGCAAGTTTACAATTATGACACCTTCCTTCATATTAGGGGCCGTTTAAATATTACCTCAACGAATCAAGTGTGTATCAAGTAAGCCATCGACATATAACTCCAGTCTCGCATGCTTCCTTAAAAATGATACTTTTTACAAAGAACAACACGATAGTCAAATTCTAAACGCACTGTTTCTACAGGACGTGGAGATTCATACCGAAAATCTCATATCTCACATGGCAGAGTGGAAGTTAAAGGCGGATCACGACGACGACGTTTTTTCAACTAATTGAAAAATAAAATCCCAAAAAATCATCATGTAAATACAGTAGCTAAAAAAATTAACAAAATGTTTATCTTGTCCAAAAAGTTATTAGTATCGTTATAATTATTTGTGGAGGTAGAGCGGGGGCGCGGTCGTCTCCCTGAAAGTGTGAACGAATTTGCGGGCCAGATCGTCCGTTACGGCGGCGCAAGTGCTCGTTTAATATTAACGATCCCCGGAGTGCAGCCTTAAATTCTGAAAATTTGCCTTTTCTAGCGCGTAGCGGGAAATTCATATCAGACAACAGCGCGGTTGTTCTATGTACGTATAAAGAAGTACCAATGTAAACCAGCAAGGTTTATCGGGCACTGCGAAAGTCAAACATAAAATTCGACTCTTGCGATTTGAAATTGATTTGGTTAGCGCGATGTGCCGTACATCGTCTCCGAACTTCCTGAGAATGATCATTTGTTTCTTTGCTTGAAAAAATGTTCTCCATCAACAACAACAACTCATCCAGTATTCAATCGTATCCTCCTGTATACTTTTTGCTGCTCGCGGAATCAACTGCAACGCGTACAAGGTACACAAGTATAGTTACCCGCTGCGGGAACAGCGCCTTGCCCATGAATCCAGCGACCTCGGCCCCCAGACTGAAGCCAATCACGTGGACGCGACTGAGACTGAAGGCGCCGATGGACTCGAGCCACCTGAGCGTCATAGCCACGTGGGGCCCGACCAGCTTCGTGTTGGTCACCGCCCGCACGTACCACGGCATCGGCGCCAGTCTGCTCCAGTCCACCAGTATCACGTTGAAGTTGTTCCTGAAGAGATAGGCTGGGAGGACACGAATGTCGAGCGTTATTTTTTAACGTTTTTTCAATCTTGGGCCAGACGGGGGGTACTTGTATGCACACCGAGAGAAAAAAAAAATAGAAAAATTACTGCAGTGCTAGAACGGTAATATGGAGGCGCTTCGTCGTCCGGAGACTTTTTCTCGTTCGTTCACCAATTTTTACTGATGTGACAAACTGTAAAAATGATGTTGCCGAAAGTAAAAAGTCCCCAGACGGCGAAAAGTCACCGGATTATACCGTTCCGAACGAGGCCGTGAAGGATTCGGCTGCAGAGTATCTACGCTGTAGTGCAGGGAAAAGGATGGGGCCGATGGCAATTTCAGCCGCTGAATCGAGGAGCTCTCCGGGCGGACTTTACGACCCGCCGACGCAGACGGCACGGGGCTCTCGAAGCCACCCCCCCCCCATACACATCCCGCTCGCGCGGGACACTCCGGAATCGCGCTCGGACGGGAATGCATTTTTTCTGAGTCCATTCGTTGAAATTCGCGCGCGAGGTGCGAGGTGTGCCATGGTTTGCTCTTCTTGTCCTCCTTTCGGTAAAGTTAGGGGGTGGACAAGAGTATATAGGTGCGCGCATTAAAATCCAAAGGCTCGTCAGTAGTTCGCGGTAAAATCGTACGGACGCCGCGCGGACCCTTTTCACACGTCCCCGAGGAACCGTCCGAGGCCCCCGGTAATTAATTCTCCCAAAGCCCAGGCTGGCCCGCTTCCTCCGTATTGTTCCCAAGTCGTACAAGTACCGTATAGCGAGCCGTGAGAAATTCCCGAATGACGCACGCGGGGGACGGACGGCTCACGGAGGGTATTACGAACCATTTCTGATGCTGGAGCCGCTGGTGCCGGGCGATCTCTCGCTGTAGCCGTGTATGTAGAGCACGGTGGGCTGACTGGCGTTGAAGTTGCTCCGGCGCAGGCTGCACGGGTTTCCCGGCTGTATCGTCTGAGGTATCGTCGGGTTTCTCCTTCAAGCGGGATCGAGAGCATTGGTTTATTCATCACCGCGTGTTCTTTTCCGCGCTCGGTGAGCTATATATATATATATATAATATATTGTACCTGGTGTAGAGCTGGTACAGTATGTCACGATCCAAACTGACCGGGCAGCAGAGCAGGCACTGCCCGGGCGGGAAGAGGGACAGGTTCACCGGACTCCCACCTGAGACAGGTTAAATGACATTGTTTTTTTTTTTATTCGCACTTCTCATTGCGCTCTCGACGTACGAGCGAACTTTATCCGAGGTGCAACACTTTGGAATTAAGCGAGAATCAACGGACTTTTTCAAATCATCATCCGTCATGGATCGAAAATAGGCAACTATTGTATTGACAAAAAAAGCACTGTCCAGCCGTCGATGACAACACACACAGGGCGGTTTCAACGCGCTCGCGCGCCGGCTCTCGAGCCAGCTGGATGCCCAACAGGTCCGCGTCACGAGATCTCGCGTGAGCATTCATATGTACATTATACACACGTGCATGCATAGGTATTATACGCGTGCCGCTTCCTCCAGCAGGAGAAAGTCGGTTTTGCTTCCTTTTTCCCGATTCCTGCAGCTGATACCATTCCACGTACCATGGATATACTTACGATGTGTGCATTTACGCGTGTACGAGGAAAAAAGGGCAACTCCCGGCTTAGTTATTCATTTATCCCCCCCCTCAGTAAAGAGGTACCGCAGCTGCGCTATCGTGGCAAACGGATCGATTTCACTCTCGCTTTCCGCGAGCTGTGACGTGTTTTTTGGGATGGGGAAATAAGGGGGAAGAGGAGAAACACGAAAGCCACGATGTCTTGCGCCTTATCGAGCGATTTGCGCGCCATATATACATATGTATAAAACGGAGAGAGAGAGAAAGCCCGGCGTCACGGCAATCGAGGGTTTCCGCATGGGCGAGCGCGGCAGCCGTCTCGCGCAAGCTCGATTACCCCATGTTTATGCTGTACACGAGGAGAGGGGAAAAAAACGGGGAGAAAATATTATAATCCCGGCCGGGGGTCGTTGATGGCTGCGTTAACGTCACTTATAGCGTATCTCGGCGCCGAACGAGGCCCAGGGATAATGAGACGGGGCGGAAGCGTCGGTGATTATACACAGGGGGCGGAAGAGGGGAAGTGCCTGTTGATTGCGGGGAATCTTCAGTTGGGTCGAAAGTACACAGGGGGTGCGTGATTATCGTGGGTGGGAGTGACGATGAGTTTTTGATTGATATCGTTCGCGGTTGCGGTTATTGTTTTTCCATGATGAATTATCGTCCGTACATGCTGCGGATCTGCGCGGTGACTAATCGTGGGATGAGGTGAATATCTGTTTTTTCAGGGATACCGCGAATGTAACGAAAATATTGCCGATGTCGACTGATTGATGTCCGAACGTGTTTTTGATGTTGCACGAGAGGGTCGAGAGGTGCAGGGCAGAGTTGACTATTTTTGGACAACTGAATCAAAAGGTTAATGTAGTTGTAATCAATTGTTACTATAGAATTCGTATTTCACTACTTGACTCACACGCGCGAATGATGTACGTACATCGATCAAAATGTACATTACAATAGTGGCCATAGAGAAATAAAAGAAAAATAAATAAAAAAATGTAAAATTTCATTCAAGACGAATCTCGGCCGTCCCGAAAGCTTCGTCGAGAACAAACAAACTTGAACTTACTCAGGCCTAATCCGCGGCAACAAAAAACATACATTGCACACAGTTTGTAAACACTCAATCACCATTCGTTACAGTATACATTACACCTGCAAACACTCCTCATAAATATGAGGATACGCGCGCGGAGCGCGCAAACTTCACGGCCTGTATATTTGGAAAAGCGCAGGCACGCTCCCGTCTCTCTCTCTCTCTCCCTCTAACGCGAACCGTTTAATTGAAGCCCACCGGGGAGAGGAGAAATCACGCTCTAACGAGCCCCGTGCATTAATTGGACCGCGCGCGCCGCCCGCCAAGCGCGACGCTCTCGTGCATTATTCCCCGATGATCGCCGATAAAAGACCGAAAACCCCCCGCGTCGGACGAACTTCGAGACGCGCGCTCGCGGAAAAAGTGTACGGCCGATCCACTTCGCATCACGTATCATATATACGCGCCGTCCCGCGTCTGGCGCCGAAAAACCCCCGCGAACGAGAAAGAAAGGGCCCCCGCCTCGAGAGTACGCGGTACGCGTGTGCTTTCGATTTCACGGGCGCGGCAACACACGAGCGCGCGCCTGATTTTATTCGCTCCTTTCTGCCGTGCGCGTATATATACGTATATATATACAGTGTAATAAAAGTCGCGCGCGCTACTTTCTTGTACGCGCCGGCATTGTCGTATCTCGCCTCCTCGCGTTGCGCAACAATTTTCACCGCTTCCCTTTTATACGAATAATGTACACCGTCCGAAAGTCGATCGATGGGGGGAGGGGGGGGGGGGGGGGGCAAATTGTGGGTTGACGGGGGGGGGGACACATTTTCGTTTGCCGGCCCGATATGTTATGTCAAATAATATACGTGTACTAATGATGCATGCATAACTGTACTTGTCGTTGTCACCTGTTAAACGCCGAGTTATCCGTGTCGATATCTGGGCCTATGCACTATTCATGGGAATTTTCGCGCGCCAAACGGACGGGCTTTCGAAATCAGTCAGCTGGTGGTGGCGCGGTCCGTTGGGCAGATGAAAGTTGATTCGGCGCTCGACTGACCGTGAAACAACACGATGTCGCGGCTGTGCGGGGGGGGGGAAAAGAGTCCGAAAGGTCTATGGATCTGTACACCCGTTGTTTTGGTTGAATTTTCAGGAGTCGATGATAACGCGTTTAACCTGCTATTGCACGCGGAAAATTGATGGGGAAACAACCGAAGAACGTCTTGTGTCTCACACGCGTACTGTTAACGGTGAATTTTCGTATGGCAAAAGATTTTGAACCTTCGCTCCGAAACTTCAACCTATTAAAGACTTTCGTAAAAATTCTTATTTATCCTGATTTGTGCCATGTGAAAGCATTTGTTCACAGACGTATATAGAAGAACTTTGAAACGGATGTAATGGATACAAAACTTTTCGCGAGGGATCTTGAAAAAATATTTCGCACCCTTCGCATTCGACGATGCTCTTATCTTTACATTAAACTAGTACAAGCCAATAATGTAATCTTTTCATTGATGTATTTAAATACCTCTTTACGGATCAAAAAGTCACTCGACAAACAAAACATCGAAAAATTCCCACCGATTCCTGCCAGTACAATCAATCGCCCTTTCAAACTTCCCCGAATCGATGGTCAGTTTGTAAAAGGTATGCGAGCCTCCCTCGAGCAGCGCAACGCGATCGATGGATCGCTTATCTCGAAGCCGCGCGTCGTTCCGAGATGCAAGGATATTATATATGTGTGGTGGTTTTTTATTAATCTGAGTGGAAAGCGCTCGGCTCGTAAAGCGTACAACGTACCGGGGGAATCGCATCGGAAATTCTGTTTTTTTTTTTTTTTTTTTTTTTTTTCTTAAATTTTTTTAATGCTAGTTCCCGCGCCCCCCTTCCCCCGGGATACGTATTATGATTACTCACGTGCTGCCCGCAGGGTATCTCCGGGGCCGATTAAAGATACATCGATTAACACTCGGAAACAGATTTAAAAATACAAATAGCACAAGCTTCCAGCAAAAACTGATGGACACTCGACACACTCACAGCTGCAGCACGTTAATCGTCACTCGGGGGAAAACCTTTGAAAAAAGAACCCCCCCCCAATACCGTCCCTCGCAGTGCCTTTACCTTTGTAAAAGAGAAAGAGCTGACACAGGAGCGGCGTCACGAAGCCCGGCAACATGCTGCCATGGGGGTACGACTCGGCGCCTCGGTAGCGCGCGCGCGCCTCCGCGGTGTATGCTCGAGTGCCGCTCCGATGGACCCGTGGCGGGCGTGCAAAGGTACCTATCGCGCGTCTCCCACCAGATGCGGCTCGCCGCTCGCCGCGGTGATAGCGCTCCGCTCTCGCGGTGCTGATACAGAGGGAAAACGGAGCAGTGGGCAGGATAATATGGGGCACGAGCGCGGGGGGAGAGAAAAGCGAGAGCGGCGGGGCGGCGACGGGTCTCATTGTTGCACCTGCTCCGCCGATCATCGAGAGGAAGAGTGTCTTTTTTTGTTTCGGCGCCGGACGTTTGGTGCCGCTGGCGAGGACAATCGATGCCTGTACGCGGACCAGAAGCTCCATTTGTGCGGGGGGGGGGGGGGGGGGGGGGGGGGTTGGGAAGGACGAAGGGAAAATAAAAAAAAAAAAAAAAAAAAAAAACCTAGCAGCAGAGTACATAATCCTCGGGAGAGAGATTTTAATTGTAACGCGCGATGGGCTTAGCTGACCCTGAATTCGCCGATTCGGAACCGTTTCTGAAAAAGAAAATCCAGCCCGAGCGCGTGCCAAACCGGTTTTTCCTCGATCGCGAACGCATAATTGCGAAGAAAGCGGCTGACCGTGCATGTAGTATACTATATACGTATACATGTACTCATATATCGTTCAGCAGATCAATGGGTAAGTATTATATCCCGCGTGTGCGTATCCTGAAGCATGTAACCTGTACGAAGCATCAGGACAGAAAGTATATACATACACGTTTGTATCGGGTACGGCCGGAAAATAGAGGATCGCGAGACGCGGCGGATGAAATATCGCGTTTTCGCCTCGGGCTCTGTGTAGCCCGTAAAAGTTTGGCGACGATTTCGCAGGAATTTGAATAACGTCCGCGATAAAAGTCCACTCTCGCGCTGTCCGGGTGCAATGAGAGGAACGACGACGGGATCCTGCGCCCCGCGCTGCTTTGCATACAAACGAACGAACGGCTGAGAGAAGAAAGAAAGCGGTGCGATAAAACTAGAGGGGACCCCCCCGATTTCCGGTCCCTTGCCCGTACCGTGACGCATTTCTTTATTAAAAAGACGCAGACCGGTCTGTTGTGTGTACGGTACTTTTTTCGGCTGCGCACGATGGTGATGTTTTTTCAACGATGATCGCATTTGAAGGACAAGCGGTACCAAATTACAAGTATTACCCCGAGAACAAAAGGAGGAGCGTTCCTTGCACGCATGTAAAATTTCGGCGCATCCGCGGCATTTGCATAATTCGCGGCAGAGGACGGGGACTCTGGACGACGACGACGACGACGCTGGGTGATAATTCTTCGCGCTCGGCTTTCTTCGACGAAATCGTGATGTACTACTCGTATATACGATGCTGCTCAAGAGTTGGACGAACTTTGGGTTGAAACTTTATGGAGCTTCCGAGATGATTTCCTCCGCTCGTGGAAATCCATAAAAACGTCGTCGTCCGGATGAATCGAGGCGCGCTTCTGCGGAATACTTTAGCCGCGAGTCTCGGGCCGTTTGTACTGCAATTCGCACCTATTCGCTGATGCGGCGAGTCGTTTGTATCATATGTATATAGCCTCTGATGTATTCTGCGAGTCGTGCTTTCGTTTTCTCATCTCGAGCTCCCGAAAGTTGCGAGCCGTCGTCTCCGAAAATTGAATTAAAAATCCACATTCGGTTCGGCCGTATTACTTTGTTCACTGCGTTTTTTTTTTATTTTTATTTTTCGAAACAACGACGGTCAAACGTCCGCTTCGCCGTTGTTCCGACGAAAGAAAACAGTTTTCCTCTTTCCGACGACTCGAGCGGCAAAATATTGACACGCGAGGGAGAACAGGTGTCAACGAACAAAACAATCGATTCGCAATAATCGTCGATTCAAAGTTGTAATAACAAAAAAAACCAGGTTATCGATACACACGACGCACGGACGCGGGGGGGGGGGCGGAAAAAATCGCCGGCGGATGAAACCCGCGCACGAACCTTCCCCCCGCCCCCATCGCGCGCGCGGAGAAACAACCGGCGGCACTTTCTCCGACACCGATACATCCGATCCGATCCGAACATCCGAGAAACCATAATAATCCGCTCAAAAGCGCCATGCGTCTGCTGCGCACACGTCGCACACTGCACAATACGTGGGCTGAAAGAAAAATCTTACGCACGGAACGGACCCCCTCCTCGATCCTTAGAAAGACTCGCGACGGCGAAAGAAATTCCGGCAATGACCTCGAACCCCGCCGACCTTCCCCGGTTTTCCTGCAACGTCAGTCTGGATACTTAACGATCCCGCGACACATTGTCCTCTCGTGTACTACAAGAGTGGTTGTCCTTTCGGTTTCAATAATACTTAGTTATCACCTGTACACCGGCGAAATTCCTTTTCCGCGTGCTCGGGCATCAATTGCCGGGTGAACGTGGGGACCTCTAATACTAATGTATTATTTCCACGCCCGAGCCATAAATATATCTGGAGCGAGACCGCAGCAGTGGCGCAGGTGCGTCCGATCTTCGATCTTTAACGAATCGCGTGTAGTTTTGTGTACGTCGCATGTACAGTTTTGTTTTGTTTTATTATTCAGAGGCATCCGAGAACCATTACGGATAGTTAGTGTATACGAGAGAGAGAGAGAGAGAGAGAGAGAGAGAGAGAGAGAAATCATAGTGTGTGTGCAAATACTCAAGTTTTAGGAAGCGTGAAACATCAGCTGGGCAGACCTGGTTTTTTGCACAATAATAATTATTATTATTCCAAATATGAGCACGCAGACGCACATACTATACTACAGAGTTATACTCGTGCGCCGTTTGTTCGTACAATTATGCGGCGTGAGAAGAGAGAGATACATTTTTTCTACCGCCGCTACATCACGCGAGAGCTTATAGTACACACTTTCCGAACTTTACGAGCTGCATCGGAGAGCGCGGTTTTTTACTGCTCGTTGCGTAAATACACATATTCCCTACTGTACGTGTATACACTGTCGGGTATAATACTGTTAAATCACTGTGGTATATGCTCCAAGTTATATGTACAGAATCCAAGGCTCCAACTCCTCTCCCCTGTACATTAGCTTAATGCGACCCGTATACCAATTTCTTCGATCCACGTGGCCCGCGCCGGCGAGAGAAGAAACATCGAGTGCGCCCCTCTCGGTTCCTTACACACGTACCGTATATTATACAGGGTGTACAATTCATTGATCACGCGCGTGCCCGATCCCACGGAACATCCCCTCTTTCTCCGTCGAGTATACACGCCCCGACGCGCCGACGCGCCCGATGAATTCTACATACACACATCGAAGCGCAATCGATGTTTCATCGCGCGAGAGACGGAGCGGCTCTCGGTATACGTGATTCGACGACCGAGCGCGAGACGCGCGAGGCTAATCGAGCTCGTCGCGCGCGAATGGAAGAAAACAAAAAAAAGGCGGAGAGGAGCGCCCGCGCGCCGTCGGCAGCAGCCGCGAGTCTCGATCTGCCGGCTGGCGCCGGTGGTGGGGATATTTTGCGCATCATCCCCCCGATGTCCCGGCGAGGGAGGAGGGAAAGAGAGAGAGCCACCCTGACCCAGATGTGTACCCAGTCGGCCGGTCTCTCGTCGTAATGTGTCTGTGCGTGTGTACCCTCTCGCGCGAGTGTATGTAATACACAGAGCGAACGGTCCAGCGGCACCGGCGCTGGATGCATCCATACACATGTACCCCTCGCTGTCGCTGCTGCGACGGACGTGTCCCTCTCTCTCTCTCTCTCTCTCTCTCTGGCGTGGGAGTTTAAACGGGGGGGGGGTTAAAGGCCCGCCTGTAGGACGGCTAATTCGAGCTGTCCGTTACCGTTGCCCGACCTGCATCTATATCGTACACCTCTCCGCAGTGCTCGGCCGGCTTCGCGGTTCAAGCTCCGAAAGGCCGACGTGCGTGTGTGCGCCCCAACGTAACTGCGTAAATTTTGCGCAAAGTTGCTGCCGCGCACATGAGGATCGAAGTTTTGGGCAGCGCGGGGTGCGCGTCGATGTTTCGTTCAACCGTGCCGCCACAACCGACGCATTACGTATTATGAATGTATTTCGTCGTGCAGCGCGCTCTTTTGTATCGGGTAACGTAGTGTTCAAGATCGCCCGTACATCTACTCAATATTATTTGCATCCACCGTCCAATCGAGCCTCGATACTCAATCGCCAAGATTCAAAACGCCGTGAAAAAAAGAACAACAAACACCATCGTCAGTCGTACAGTGCGAACATTGTTTCCGCGGATTTGAGCGCGCTCCCCGCCAAATCCCGTGTGTCCTTTGCACATACGCAAAAGCAATGATGGCAATAACAATTCGCGCCCCGTTCGCGAAGCTGCGCATCAAAGCGCGCTCTGGCGCGTGCGTTGTATACCTATATACGTGCACGTCATTCGACGAGCCGTTTATTATTGCCAAGGGAGAAAGAAAAGGACGGCTGCACATGGCAGCGCGGTGGACAGCAGCGGTAGCTCGCGCAGTACGTGGGGCGTGATCGCTTTCGAACGGATGAACGGCGAATCGGAGCCTGTATATTGTATTATCATATGGGTCCAGCAAATTTCGAGGGAGATAATACGCGTTCGGCTTCCCTTTTGTGTCGCCTTCGCTGTACCGATTTGAGCCCCCATAGCCGACGGCTTTCATCGCGGTCGACAACAATGGCGCGCATCCCCCTCTATTTGTATAATACTACTATTTTTGCGAGTCATCTTTCTGATGTGTACCTACTTATGTATGCGCGTGGGTTTTCTGTTACAGGACAAACTGTTGACCAAACTCGAGGAGAACGAGCCCGAGATGGCCTCATCCCAAGAAGACGAGGTAACCGACACTGTAAATATGTGCATTTATCATACTACTACTACTACTACGTAGATTATTATTATTATTACTGTATAGTGTTGATATTATACTTATTAGTCCTATTAGTTTAGTTTAGTTCGGAATGCATCCCCATACTATATAATGCTGTCGAATACAAACGTCGAAATCACGGTGTGCAATAAAACTTGAGACCCGATTTTTTGCAGGCCTCTCTGAAACACGATAATAATAAAAACAACAACAACAACAACAACAACAACAATAACGACGATCGGACATACTCGTAGAGTCCATTCGCAGCAGCGCAAAACAAAGGGTGTTGTACGAATAGACAAGCCGTCGTCTTCTTCCGCATACAAGAGGGGGTGGGGGTGGGGGAGAAAATTCAAGCCCAACGAAGTTAGCTCGGCGCCTCCCGGCGTCGGGAGACAAGCCCTAATCGGGCCTAATTTTCAGCGGATGCCGCGGGGATGCCTTACAGCTCTCCGTCTCGTCTTTGTGGCATTATGTGCAAGGACATCCTCGGGCCGGTATGGATTTTAATTTAAATTAGGTCGTCGTCGTCGTCGTTGGGTTGGTGCAGGAAAGATGTACAGCGCGGGGAGGAGAGATATTCATCCGATACCGAGCGAGTCGTGAGTTTGTCGATCGATCGTCCTCCTGTACAGCGTTGTGGTGATAAATAAAAGCTGCGTCGTTGTACCGTGAAAGTACATCCAAGTTATTAATGCCGCTGATTATTTGACGAACGATCAGATTTATTCATCGAATGATCCATCGGCTCCATCCAATCGTACGATTTTTAAAGGGTACAAGTTCGTGCACCGAGGTTTGTTGTCAAAACATTTGGTGAAACTGTACCAAGATTCATTTATTTCAAAACCGCGTGAGATTTGAACATATCGGCGTTACCCTTGTCGTCGCTCGCTCCAATCTTGGTGCTGCGATTTTTCGTTTCAAGTTACGACACAACACTATACACTCGCTAATGGATTGTCCGACGTGCAAAATGTCCTTCAAAGTGACAAATTGTACATGCTCCATGGATAAGACCGATGATTCGCACTGAACAATTCATTCTTACATTACCAAACTAACACCAAACGACTCCCCGAACGGTGGAATCAACCGGAAGCGACGCGACGCGGAGACAATTATAATCCGCGCAAACGAGGTCTGCTTGCTTCGCGCTACTGTCGCTGCTGCTGCAACGACTGTTAACATCGTTTTCATTATGCAAGAGGCGGAATATCGTGACAAAACTGAAAGTTCCCTCGTTTCGTACGTATATTCTCGGTTGCTCGTTTCGCGCTGCTGTGGATCTTTCGCTCGAGCTGACAGAGAGTCCAAATATTTTTCAGGCTGATCGCGGTGTCGTCGTTGTTATGTATACCGCAGAAAGAAAAAAATAATTGTATTCCCTCGGTGGATGAAAACACGTGACGTTTGGGACACATCATATTCGACCCCTCGACCGATGTTTGCGACGCTTTTGATCAACAGCAAACTGTGCCTTGTACCTAGAGAGAAATGACATTAAATCCATTGACATAAGACGAATAATATAATAATAGATTAAACATCAAACAAAATAGTCCTCCTGAACTGCGCGCCACAACACTTGCGATTGTAATCGCCGATTTATCCGGAAACGCCGTCCCGCGCGCCTCCCCGATCGTCATCATCATCATCATCATCATCCGACACGCGTGACGTTAGATCGTTGATATTCCTTTTCCACTTCCCGGCGTGCGAAATGCCCACCGTCAAATTGCCGCGCAATTATCTCAGCCGGCCGCGTCTCTCGCTCCGTGTGCCGATTCACTGCCGATGTATAAATGCAGGAGCCGCGCGGTTGGCGCGTCGCATTGGTTCACTCGCGCCGCTATGGAATCCTGGCTGTCGGTCCTCGTCGCCGGGGCGGTGGTGTCCTGCGCTCTGTCCGTGAGTATATGTAACGTTTGTACACGGTTCCGTCGAAATTACGGACGGCAGCCCTCGCAAATTCAATAATCGACCCGCGATAACTTGGTGGCGCCGAGCAGCAGGGACCGCCTCCCGGACCACCGCCGCCGCCAGCCGAGGCGGGCTTCCGCGGCCACCGCCATCACCATCACCACTGCTCCTCGCCGCCGCCGGAAGCCGACGGCGACTCGTCCTCGGCTGCTCCCGAGGGCACGACCGCCCCCGCCGCGGCGGCCAGCTTCGTTTCCAACAGTATAATACACGACTCGCACGATTGACCGGGTGTTTTGTTTGTTCGTAACTCTCCGTAAGACCGAACGAAACTCTTTCAGGGGGGAGCTCGGCCGGACTGCGCTCCCAGCGGCGCTCGCCGAACTCGCCGTCCCAGCCGTCCCGCAATTGGAGCGAATAGAACGAACCTCGCACCGACGATCCGAGGAAGAGCGGGAGTTTTTGTGCACACTACATGTATACATTCGAGTTGTGTGAGAAAGAGACAAAAAGTCGAATAAAGTTTCCACCTATAAATATACGTGTACAGTACAATTACCAAACTCGCTGATGTCGACTCGATCCCTCCCCTGGATGCAGCCGCCAATATCCAAACGGACGGACGAAAGCGCCGGAGACGATCGAGCCTGCGATGGAAGCGGCGCAATTTCCGGCCGAGTCGCTCCGCCGATGGACCGTGAAAACGAATCGGCGCTCGCGCGCGGGGCCTTTTGCCCGTTAATAGCGACACTGCAGAATCGCCATTTTCGGGGAGTACGTACAATTTTCAAAGTTGACGAACGCGCGGAGCTGGTGCATACACGTCCGATCGCTAGTTCGCTGCTTCCGGGAGGCAGTGTGAAAGTTTGTTCCGGCGTAATGCGCGCTCGAAACAGCAAGGAGAAGCCCGTCTCTGGTTTCGGCGCGTTCCGCCTCGTTTGTACTCTGCCCTTCCGCTCCTGCGAACTGTACCCATGTGTACCATGTCTACAGCTTGCGGGGTAGAGAGAGAGAGACGGAAAAGGGTCTTTTCGCTGCGACGGATTCAATCGCCGGGTACTTCAACCTCTCGCTGCTCATCGTTTGCAAATACACGTTTGCCCAACGATTCGGCATGAGCTACGATGCCCTCGTGAAATCCTGCGTGAAACCGTTATGAATCCATACAGTGTACGCATGGATGTTGCAAGAATCGAACAGGGCGACGAAGAAAAGCGGGCAAACCCCCTCCCCGCGCGGAAAGTTCGAGCGCCCCTACCCCTACCACACGATATCCATGCACACGAGTCCAGCGAAACGTATAAGTAGTATCATCCTGTTTGGCTGTTCCCGGGGTGTGAGTGAGTGGTACTTGTGTGTAAGATACAGTAAAGTTGCCAAGAGCAAACTCTGGCGACGCGCGATCGGTTTCCGGTCACCGCTGCGGCTGGGTTTCTTCCGTACGGGGGGCTTGGCTCGCTACTGATGCCGGGGCCAAATTAAATTTAATGATGGAAGAGGAGCCGGGGGGGGGGGGGGGGAGAGGCCGGTGGGGCCACGGGTGGTCCCCCGCTTGGGAAGGAACACCGGGGGGTTTCCTGGTGGCGGGGGGACAAACCGGTGATTTCCGTCTGTCGGGGAGGAAGTTCGAGGGTCGATAAGATTGTTCACTTCCAGGTACGACCTTTGCACGGGAATCGTATTATCCCCCGCGGGAGTTTTATTGCATGCGTATACCTATTTTCGTAACGCTGCTTGTACCCCTGGAAAAAGACTTGGCCTGCGTAGTAATTTAGATGTGTATACATTAGACGTATTCGAAAAGAAAATTCCGTTGGGCGATTTCAGTGCGTGATATGCGTGAACGCGCGAGCGACGATGCAGACCGCGCCCTGCGGCCACCGGGTAGTCTGCCGGCGGTGTTTCGTCAAGACCATCCAGATGGCCGTCTCCCAGCGGCTCCTGCCCCTAAGGTGCGTCATATGCAGGGCCAAGATCCTGCGATTGAAGCAGACCCTCATCCCGCGCGACGTGAGTCTTTCCATATGCATTACAATATTACCCATTTGCCCGATGTTCCTTGAATAAACTCGATCGTTGTACGTAAATGTAGTACTCGATGTCGGGCAAGTCGTGGGTGCTGCCGCAGAGCGCCTCGGAATACAACATGGCGACAGGTGTGCCGGTCGGCGTGCCGGGCCCGGGGGGCAGGTGGACCTCGGGCAACGTACCGGCCTCCGCGTCGCTCTACTCCATGGCCAGCGGCTCCTCCTCCATATCAGGTCCTCCTCGCTTCTTATGCGCACATAAACGAGCACATAAATACATGCCCCGTCCTTTGGAAGCTCGATTTTTTTTTTTTCGAATAGTACTTACATACAAGATATAATTAACTGTCGTGACAAATCGCACAGGCGTGTCTTCCGTGTCGTCGGCGACGTCCTCGTCGGTGAGCAGCGCCGGGAGCTCGGGCTTGGGCAAGCCCACGAAGGTGCGGCAGCCCATCGGCGCCTCGTTCAGGAAGACGCAGACCCAGTCGATGAAGCTGCGCATACAGGTGAGCCATAACATATATGCTGTATACATTACTCTGTTGTGATGATCGAGAGGAGAGGAAAAAGTTGGATTTTCATGCGTCTTGCATTTGCGCGCGTCGAGTGCAGGAGTATCAGGATCCGACCCAGCCGGCGTCCGAGGACGAGGAGGCTCTGCGGGACGGCCGGAGACTGCCGCCGATCAAGGAGTTCCAGAGGGACTACAAGCTCGGGAAGACCTCGACGAGACTGCGGTGAGGGACAGCGACTTGTTTACTTCCTGTACTTGTGTTTTTTTTTTCTTTTTCTTTTTGTCCTCCGAGAACTTACTGTCCGAGTGTTTGAAAAAATTTAAATTCCTCCTCCTCCTCCGTATATTATAATAATAACCCGCAAACCTCACTCGAACCCCCGTGCTCCCTACCAACAGATGCGCCCAGAAGATCGTGACGCAGCTGGAGACGGCCCAGCCCAACCACCAGACGACGCCCTCGACGTCCAAGTCGTCGATGGCCGCCGGCACCTCGACCCCGGCGGCCAAGCCCGGCAGCGCCTCGTCCACCAGCAGCTGCACCGCGACCTCGTCCTCCTCCTCGCTGTCGAGTGGCAAGGCGCAACGCTCGAGCTCGTCGACGCGGACGACCCCCGCGAGCCTCAAGCCGCTCACGGTGGCCCAGGAGGTCCAGCGCGCGAAGAAGGAGAAGGAGCGGGAGAAGGAGCGCGAGCGGGCGGAAAAGGCGCGGCTCAAGGAGGAGGAGAAGGCCGAGAAGGCCCGGCAGAAGCTGGCGAAGAAGCTCGCCAAGGAGGAGAAGAAGCGGGCCAAGAAGGAGGCCAAGCTGAGGAGGAAGGAGGCCGGGGAGGCCCTGCTGCGCGACGCCAAGTGAAGGGGATAATGCGGCGCGGCAGCCGGAGTGGGGCTTTTTTCTTTCCCCCCCCTTCGGGGTTATTGTTTATTCGACAGCGGCCAAAACACGGGGTGCACAGCTTCTTTTGTACGCCGGTGATGCGAAAGTTGATTCGTCGCGAGGAAGGGCCGAGGGCTGCTGACGGGGGCTTTTTTGGTATACAAAAGATCAGACGACGATTGCAGCAGCAGCAGCACTCGGTCCGGGATGTGTTTTTTTCTTTTCGTTTGTTAATACTGCAGTATACCGTTGAGTGTAGTCGTGCAGGGCACGGGGTCGGCGATGGAGATTTTGTTTTCGAGAGCAAGCGTCGATCGAACATTGAACAACAAACGCGGAGAGACAGGAGAGTGGAAAATCAAAACGGCGCTGATATTGCTCAGGGACTAATGGTGCTACATGGAACGCGATAGAGTTTTTTAGCGGAAAAGAAAACAATTTTCATCCCGACTTGCGGTGGATTGCGATGGATGAGAGGCAAGGTCGGAAGAGCATTCGATCCCCATATGCTTACACGTGCTTATTCTGTCGTCGCGAGCAAGAGGTCGGCATCTGACAATCGATGAGACAAAATAGCATCGTAATATCGTTAATATCATTACACGCGGCAATGGATTGAATGATTGACCAAGGTAATTGGAATACGGATATCACTTTTTTAGGTTTTGCCGATGTGAATGGCATCAGAATTATCGTACAAGCAGTATCAAAACAGTGAGGAAATTTTTTTTTTTTTTCGTAGATGCCGCCCTCTTGTTCACGACGGCCGTATTATGTAGATAATCTGTAAATACACTGGTAAAAATCATGTATAGGTATAACCTGGATGAATCATCATCGGTGAGGCCACATATTATTATACCTGCAACCCATTGATCGCGACCTCGCAGTCATCACACTTTATTACTATACATTATTATGTATATACAATACGGTGTATGGATATTGTATAGTACAATATATTACATACACGACGGTACGTGCGTTCGCTCTGTTATCGAAATTAATGCAAACGTTTCACGGACGATTGATCGTTAAGGCTATACTATATACTTATACACATATTATATATTCTACGACGTAGGGATACGTCAAATAATATAAATTTTTAACAAACGAGCAGTAATAAAATGGCTTTATTTATTTTTATCCGACGTAGACAGCGCTCGAATCAATTGTGGGTTTGTAGACTAAACCCAAAATATGAAGTAATTAATCAAAAAGGATGTTAAATTTGGACGTTTTTAATGCTTTTACAAATGATAAACCGACGATAAATGGTATTGAGGAATAAATAAACAATAACGATAAATTTTCGTACTTTTTATTTACGGAGAATGTTTTTCAGATAATAATAATAATAATAATGGTATACCATAATTATAGCCTAGGAAGTTATCGTGAAACTATAGAGTCTCCGTCTTTTATTGCGAATTGCGTATAACTAATGAAAATGACATTATAAATTTACATAGGTCCTAGAAAGAGCCTAATGTGTCGTAGGGATTTTTGCAAGCGAGTCAAATACTGAGAGGTGAAGAAGAATAGCATATACATATTTTAACTATATACACGTATGTATTTGAATTATTCTGGAACTAATAGGTGATATTGATTAGCTTATATACATATATTATATACATACACACGGATGATAACTCTAAAGAAGGATGTAAAGCGTAATGAACGAAAAACGTAACTGCGTAAAATTACGTGCGCGTTTCTTGCTGTTATATTTAGGAAACGTGACAAAAACAAATCTATGCATGACACTCAGATCTCCAAAGCTGCGAGGAATTTTACTCTCTGTATAATCTCAACAAACAAAAGGAAAATCGAGACGATTCACACGAAAATTTTATCTTTCGTTTCGAAAATTTAGTGGCGTAAAATCAAAAGCAATTTTATACCGGCCCGTGCGAGAACGGGTAAAGATCTTTGATTTCGGAATAGCGACCAAATGATGGATGATGAGCCCAAGTTGGTAGCAAATTTTTTTTTGATAACCTGTAAAGGCAAGGAATGGATCTATCGAAATTTGCCATTGTAAATCGATTAGTGTACATAGAATACGTATAGAGTAATTATTCTAGGAGCCTAAGAGTGCGACGTATAGTACACATAATTATATTGAACGAGCAAATCAAAACTAAAATTATGAACATTTCGACGCACATATCATCAAATTTAATAATCAGTTATTAGTACGGTGCAGTGTGATGAATTGTAGTGTATAGTGGACGTATACGAATAAGATAGTCAATTATAAAAAAAAGAAAACATTGAATAAAATTACCAAAAACGTGAATTTTTAGAGCAGTAATCTCATGTAAAAAAAAAAAAAAAAAAAAAAAAAAAAGAAAAAAAAAGAAACAAACAAAAAAAAAGCATAAAAAAAAAAAAAAAAGACGAAACAGTAAAATCCAACAAATCGTAAAGTATGAAAAACGAATCGAAACGTATGAAAGTCAAGTGTCACCACGTAATTGCTCGCTATTCCTAAATCTAAGCTTTATTTTGTGCGAAACCGTATATGTGTTACATGAGCACGGGTGAAAAAAAGTTGGATGAATTAAAATAATAATTCTGATTCGTACACCATACATAATAATTATACGGATGCGAAATCTTGGCAATAATCGTAACACGAAGGAGATACTAAGTGATATAACGTGGATGTATTAACTTGTGCGTGCGTTATCGAGAACAAATAAATAAAGTTAACTGGTAAATGTTCATGTACTTAAAAAAAAGTTCAGTTGAATTTTGTGGCAATGACGAATTGAAAAAATCATTAGAGTGCACTGTAATCGATTTCAAATACATGCATGCTAAAGTGAACTTATACCTTTTATTTAGCTTGACGATCATTTTAATAATTAAAAGCTAATCAGCACGTGATAATATATTTTGAATAAGAAAATTTTCATAAGTAAAATGTTGATAAATTTCATGATTAAAATGAATTCTATTTTGCTCGGTATTTTGCTATTTCAAAATATTTTGATAATCTAATACTTAATTGAAACCATTTATATTTATTGTTCAATTCTATTAAATGATAGAAAGTTTCAGTCTCTATTAAGGATGCTCTGCAGGCAAAAATAGTCTTATTTTAAAATAATTATCAAAGAGAACTTTTGAAATCCAATAACAAAGAGATCCGTTAAATACCATTTTATTGGCGTAGTTAATTAGAAGAGGAAATTGCATAATTGATTTAAAACTTATAAAATTTGTTATTTGTATCAGATTTCAATAATCTTTATTAATTATAAAATGATGTTGTTTTGTTCGTCCAGTATATACTCTTTGAGGTAACTGCTGTTGACATACAATCTCTTAAAAATAATTGTAATGTATTTAACTCAAAATTATTATCTCCAGTAAACGGTAAAACAAAGTATTTAAAAAATTTCAAGACAAGGATACATTATATTCACAAGAGGAACTCGAGCTAACTATTTGCTAATGAAAATTCCATTGAACTTTTTTCCAAGTAAATTTTAGAAGACGTAATAATAAACATCATCATAAATAATATTATAGCGTATAAACGTCGGATATTATTAAAAAAGATGTTATAACAATGTAAAATTTCGTAGAAGTTACTATGAAAAAAATACTAAATGACTACGTTCAAACGAATATAGAGAATTGTGTATGACATAAATTAATGGATTAAATAAGAAATTCGTTTAATTAATATAACCATACTGATGTAACATAGCAGTTGAAGCATAAAAGATCGAAGCGATTCCGGCACTAATTATTCTTATTGACACTCAAAAAATATTTCAAGTTGACTTATAATTAGATGCATTCCATGTACAGATACTTCACGGTCCTCTGTGTTTCTACATTGTACTTGTCTCTTTTACGGGTATCCAAGGTTTTTAACAACAAAAATAAAACTTTGAGATTATTTAATTCGATTAGTACATATAATATCCATTGGAATCCAAAGTAGTTATTCAAATATATTTCTATATATATGCTCGCGTATGTTAAATTTACATACATTTTTATACGAATACAAGTGTAAATCTTTGTGTAAATATTTTCATACAAAATTGAAAACACTAGATTTTATCAGATGCTTACATATATTATACCGTGAATATACAAGCAAATGCAAATTTTTTTGTTATACTGTAGGGATCAAACTTCGTAACTGTTTCTAAATTTAATCATTTTTATGAGTTGTATATTAAAATAATACTTTAGTAGAAGAGACACGTGCTGGTGCGAAATGGAAATAATAAAATTAAATAATTTCAATGGATAATCACGAAAATTAATCAATTCAATCTCGTTTAACATAATAATTTAATTTGAGTAATTTTACTCATTAAGATTTTAAATACTGAGTCGTGGTATATATTTTTATTTTAGCTGTAGACCATGGGATGACAATTCACTAATCATCAAATACTGTGCCAATTAGTAGTTAGATTCAAACTAAAACTTTTTTATCATACAATAGTAAATAAGGACGGGGGCGCTAAATAAGTACGCGAGGCACTAACGAGCGAAGTATAAAAAGAAAAAATAATAAGTAACGTAAGTATGTACTTTGTGAGTGGTAAAGTATGCTGTGCAATGTAGTTTTCCAGCCGAAATCGTAAAAATTCCTTGTTATGAAAACAAATGTATAAAAGTCTTTGTAATTTCATTGTTTAATTATAAGAAAAACTTCCTTTCAAAACTCTGGATTCTAAGTATTATGCGTTTTCTGTACTGCGCTTTATAGCTTTGCGTCTCTCAGAACTGAATCGATACGAAGAAAAACAAAAGTGTTGAGAATAATTTATTGTATTAGCCGGAAAAATCTTTCGTATTAGCGTATCGAATCGAAACGAGAGAGCCAGTTCTTTTTTCATTGAATACTTTACAATATTCTGTAGTAAAATTCTGAGATTAAAATGAGAAAAAAGAGACGTACAGAGACAAAGAAGTATCGACGATTGTAGCGACGTGTGCATAAAGCGCCTTATGAATTTATGAATGCGAGTGTATCTGAATCGAAAGTAGAAGAGAGACCATTGCAACAAAAATTATAAATAAAAATGCTTGTCTAAAACAGATGATCTTTTCCATAAGTCTACTTTTTAGTAGTTTGTTTGTTTTGACGAGCTGATGAGTATAATTATTTCAAAGAACGACTATACAAGCACACGGTATGTTACGGTGATATATATACGGGAATGTGGCGTTGTTAACATGTGTGCGTGTGTGTATCTGAGTGAACAAATAAAAAAAAATGTATGAAAAAGAAACGAAAATTTGTGAGTGATGCGTGCGTTCGATCTGACCAGAGCAAACAGAAAACAGAATCAAATAAAACGTTATCGTAAATGTTAGACAATCATTTGCGTTAATTGTAATTTATTTCTTGAACCTGATCCTGATGAATTGAACCTTGAATTGAACTATAGGCATAATATAAGTACATTTAGTTTTATCTAATGCTTATTTTCAGGCACGACTATACTCGACTACTCCACAGGAAAGGCCTTTACAGTCGGATTATTATATATTTGAACTAAGTTGAGAAAAAACATTTAAAACTTATAATACGGCCATTTTTGTTGTAAGAAAATGTTTTTTACCCAAAATATGTATGGTCCTATAATTTCACATTATACGTTTAAATTCTTTAGATTCGTTTTTTGCTACTATTTTCTTTGTTTTACACATGCGACTGATTACATGTAATGCAATCTAAGCTTGTTTTCTCAAACTTATGCCCGCTCAATAAATGTTTTCAGTCTTATCTCAAAATATGTAAGAGATGATTATCCTGTTTGGAAAAAGTAGGTAATTTCAACAATAATCCGAGGACGGGATTCTTGCACGATAATTTACAAAGTAAATCGAGGTGATTATAACCAACTACTGTACTAAGTACATAGTTATCGCACTCGCACTCGCACTCATGAATGAACAAAACATTTGTTGAGCTGCTGGCTGCTGCGCAACCCGCAACGAGCTGACATTGCTGACAACTCGTGGCAAGCAGCGCAGAAAAATCAAATTTCGCATTTGAATACGCATCAGCTCACTGCGCAGTCCAGCAATGCGCAATTTGTCGATTTCATCGCCTCACATGACATGACTCATATGAGCCAGTCATCAGTTCACATCAGCTCGTTACACAGTTGAGTTGCGTCAGCGCAGCTCAATAAACGTACGTTCTGTTTATAGCATATTATTTTTTCTCAAACCGTATATTTTATTACGCGAAGACGCAATCTTTACTCAAGCACAGCAGTGTTGAGTGCGGATTGCGGAACTACCTCTCGAGAAAGGTTATGACGTGCAACCAGTCAGTAGCAAATCGCTCTTCAAACTTCGCGGGTCGTGCATATACAACATATAACAAAAATCCCTAGACAACTGCAGCTCATATCAGCAGCTGCATGCAGCAGCACCCCCCCCCCCCCCCCCCCCCCCCCCCTCCACCCCCCCACGCCCACGCCGCACCGCAACACTCCCAGCAGAAGCAGACAGCAATGAGCAATGCTCCTCGTGAAGTAAACATTGCAACGGATCCGTTCGAGCTGCGTATATAAATATATCCTGCATGCACGCATATATATATATTAATTGTGAGTCTGTGAGGTGAGTCATCACTCTCGGAGATCTGCTCTCAGTCGCGTGTGAACTGTGTGAAGTTGTGCGAACCAAATCATCATCAGTCTGCCTCGCCGTCGCGAGTGAGTGTCATACTTATTAGCTTCGTTACTGTGCAGTCAGACGCTCTCATTTTCCTCGAGGATGACGCTCGTGCCTCCGGACAACTCCATCCTCGCCCTCGTTCCCGTCGACGATTAGACTGTGAGAGAGTCGAAGACAGGGACGCGTAGGCGAAAGGAGCCAGAGGAATCTCGTCACGTAAGAGACGCGAGAAGATAAAGGAGGCGCAGGACAATGGAGACCAGCTCGGACACGGCCCTCAGCAGGTCGGATGACGATCCGGCACTGCGGGGCTTCTGCAGCCCGAACAGAATACCCTTCAGGTTCCTGGGCCTCGGGTTCATGTGCATGCTGGGGTTCGGTAAGTCAGACACAGCTGTCATGACACTGCGTCCCCATTATATGCTCCTCCCCTTGATTATGTTATTAGCTAAGCATGCTCTCTCTCTCTCTCTCTCTATTTATCTATCTGTTTTTTACTCATTTGCTCCGTCCGAACGTATACATAGCTATTTGCCTTTTTATCTAACATAACAGCTGACCTATAATATGCAATTGGAGCAGCCTCCGATGCCTGTATCTCGCGCAAGCTTATATGTAGACTGCATGTTTGTTTTCTGTTTCTGCAATACACGAAAGGTTTCCGTTATTATTGTTGTCTTCTCTCTCCTGCTGCGACTCAAAAATGCGAGAGATCTCTTGAGTCTCTGGATATGATGCTACTTTATCGAACAACAAAGGGGTTCTACAACTGCTATTAGTATAGCTGTAGACCTTACTTATGCATTCCCACGTATCTTAATTTCATGCAGTGATTGAGCGTGATTAATAACGGTAGTTTATCTTGAAAAGCCAATTGTTTGATAGTTGATGTTGTACTAAACAGCGTTGAGTCAGCTGTTAGCGCTCTTAATGGTTTTTGTATTATTATTTTTATTTCGAGGAAAATTAGAGCGCTCGAGCAGCTGTCTTTCGTCATTGTACGGACAAAAGCTTGATTATTTTAATCAAAAATCACAGTTTTCACTAGAAAAAAAGCTCGAGCATTAATATCATAAAAAATGAGAAATTTGTTGTTCATAAAATATATTCCAATGCCAAAAAAAAAAAAAAAAAAAAAAAAAACTTAATGAAATTGTGTAATTGTTTCAGGTGCATATTTTTGCTATGACAATCCAGCAGCGCTGCAGGATACTTTTAAAACGGATCTGCACATGTCAACATCGAAATTCGTTCTGCTGTACTCTGTGTACTCTTGGCCAAATGTGTTGATGTGTTTTGTGGGAGGTTTCCTTTTGGATAGAGTATTTGGTATAAGATGGGGGACAATCATATATATGAGTTTAACGCTTACTGGTCAGGTGTTGTTTGCTAGTGGTGCTTACATAAATGCCTTTTGGCTGATGTTATTTGGAAGATTTGTATTTGGGTAGGCACCAAAACTTTTCAATCATAGTAAATCCCAAAAATTTGTTCTTAATTTTACAACTAAAAAGATTATATTTTTTCAGAATTGGTGCTGAATCATTGGCTGTAGCTCAAAACAACTATGCTGTACGATGGTTCAAAGGCAAAGAGCTGAATATGGTTTTTGGACTGCAGCTAAGCTTTGCTCGATTAGGGTCGGCAGTTAACTTTAATGTAATGGGAGAGGTTTATGATTACGTTTCAAAGACGCTGGGATACACCGGACCAACTTGCATTGGAGTCGTTTTGCTTTTTGCTGCACTCACGTGTCTCGGTTCAATGATTTGTGCCCTCATTTTGGGCTTGATGGACAGTCATGCAGAAAAAGTTTTAAAGCGCAACGAAGGCCAAGAGCCGAAGATTGTCAAATTTACCGACGTCAAAGACTTTAGGCCCATTTTCTGGCTTGTCGCTTCCATCTGCGTAGCTTATTACATTTCCATATTTCCGTTCATCTCACTAGGAAAGTGAGTATTTTCAACATTTGTATTTAATTCATCAAGTGATAATGTAATCGAAAAGAAACAATTTCAATGTTTCAGAGTTTATTTCATTCGCAAATATGCATACGATCCAGCAACGGCGAACAAAGTGACTTCTCTGGTATACAGTATTTCTGCAATCGCGTCACCAATATGTGGTATTTTAATTGATAAATCAGGGCGTAATGTTCTGTGGGTAATCTTGAGCATCATTGGCACACTAACAGCTCATGGTTTGCTTGCTTTTACCTATACCAACCCGTATGTGTGCATGATACTCCTAGGACTGTCATACTCATTACTTGCGGGAGCTCTATGGCCCCTGATCTCGTTGATTATTCCTGAACATCAGCTTGGAACTGCTTACGGACTGTAAGTTTCGCAATATTCATTTATCTGCAATTTCAAACTATCTTAAAATATGTCAAAGCTTAGTATTGATTGATTAAAATCTCGTAATGTATTTATAGTGCTCAAGCGCTTCAAAACTTGGGTCTAGCCATAACATCGATGGGATGTGGAATCATCGTTGACCACTATGGTTACTTTATATTGGAACTGTTCTTCCTTGGATGGCTTTGGGGTAAGTATCAGAGTATTATATGTTAGTATAAAGTTTTTCAAGTAATTGCTGGAACAAAACTTTTTTTTTCCTTAACAGTATCGCTGATCACTGCAGTTGTTATTTGGATATGCGACTCAAATTATACCGGCTACCTAAACATGTCGCCCACGCAACGCGAGCGTTTCGAAAGGAATCCAGGTTTGCCGGAGAACATGGAGAGAGAAAAGCTGCTGTCCGGAGGTGGTGGGTCAACTTCGGACTTGTCGGGTGACGACGTATTGCAGCCACAATCGGACACGCAAATGAGAAATCGCTACCTGGCACGAGTAGGTGCAGAGGTAACAGACGATGAGAATGCGTGACCCTCGCATGCCCCTAGATAGATAGTTTTAAATGAAAATTTACTTGGAACATATGTCTGAACTCTGTTTCAGAGCCCAGTTCACATAGCAAGTACGACATATCGCGCTCTACGATGATGAAATAATGTATTTTCTTATCCCATTTACAACACATGAATATCCTTTTAACTATTGATTCAGTGGGATTAATTGCTTTAATTGGGAAATTTTGGATCACTGATATTATTTGGTTTTAATGTACCTGAATATTCTCTTGCTTGTGTGTCTGTACATACGTATCTCATTCCAAGTGAACATATATCTGTTGCATTTTTATTTATTGCAAAAATGAAAAGTAGAACTCGCGAAGAAAACACTACGATAAAAGTTACCTGAACATTATTAGGGGTGAAACAATTAGATTTTGAAGAGAAGGAGTGCAAAACCGCATAAGTAACAATAATTACTTGAGTATGTTGTAAAAAGAAAATGTAACTATTGATACAGTAGATATTAGATAAAGATTGGATGGGCTCTCAAATATGAGTCTACAAATCTCGGCAAATGAATTTGCTAACTGTGTCTTCCTATTGCACAGCGTGTATCTGTGATGTATCATTAGTTGAATGAGAAAAAGAAACCAATATCCAAAACTATACAAAATAAAATATGGTGCTTGTCGGCCAAAGCATGTTTAGCCAATATCATAATGTATTAAAAAGTAAACGAAACGTCACAACAAGGATCTGGGTCCAGAGTGGTCATTTATGTTTTGTATTTGAATATACATATATATATACATATATATATATATATATATATATATATATATATATATGTGTGTATGTATATGTTAAAAAGTCGTTGACGCAATGTCTGGTAAATGTGTTTTAGGGTAAATACGCTTAGCAAAAGATGCGAGACAAATTTACAAATTAATTCAAACGCATAATAGTAACAATTAAGCAGTGTTAAATAGCATAATATGAAGACAATGAATTCACGTAATATTAAACAAATGTTGTATATTATTCATGTACTAATAATTGACATAATACATATTTTTATTTATTTCTCAAATGATGGAAAATCCTCAAGATAAAAATTCCACAGCTGTCTGAGAACGGTTCTCATTTTAATGCATTTTGATACACCAGGTTACATTGAAATCGCGTCATACTATTTATTTTCCGTAATGCGATGCGAGTCGAAACTGTTTTTGTCATACAGTCACCAAATAAAAGTTTCGTCACCTGATATCCGAGCATCGTTATTGTGTGCTATTTATTAAAGGCGCTTTAATTTTTGGTTGTAACTTTGCTTCTTTTTCTTCTTCACATTACACAATACCGACTTTTCCTCGTTATAATCCAATTATTTTTTTCCCCAATATTTGTTAGATTTCCTGTAATATATTTATGTATATATTTTTTTTTCAAGTTACGTTGAAAAAGTAGTATTGGTTATAGCGTAACTGCGAAACTTTTTAAAAGCTACAATCAAAGTGCGCTACAAGTTTAATATTAATTTCTTCGTGAACAATAATTACGTTATCTTGAAAACGTTCAATTATTTCCCTGAGCGATAAATTTAAGCAAAATAAATTCCCGGAGATTAATGTATTTGCGACGGGATATTCGCTTTAAGCAGTTTTTTTTTTTTATCATCAAATAAGTAAAGAAGGGAACGCGAGAAATATCTCAATCAATTTAATGAGAGTTGTATACGAAAAGATGAGGAATAACACAAGAAGATATATTCATGATGTCAAAGCCGTACTGATTTTTAAAATACCACGTCTGAAATTCGTCACTACGCTGACGTAAGCTGAACACGTTAATCGTTCATTCGTTGTTGGTTTAAAACCCTTTCATCGTCTTTTCAAAGTAGAAAACAATTTCTCAGAATCTTTTGATTTTTAAAAGTAAAATTCTCCCCCCCCCTCGTGGCTTAACAATTTTTCCTGACGACGGGATAAAATAATCATCCCATTCCTCTCCATGCAGTCCGCCCTCGCAATTGGACACGAAAGCTCTCGATCCCCCTGAATACAGAGAGCATTTATCAGAAGCGTAAGATAAGAGGGACAGAGAAAAGAGCGCAGCTATGGGACGAAAGTCCGTGTCTATGTAGAGAGAAGGATCCCACGCACAACAGGCGAAGGAACAAAAAAGAGCACGGGTCCACGAGAGCCAGGGACCATTTATTTCCCGAAGGCGCGCCGGACAAATTGTCTTTTTCCCCATCCCACCCTCACGCTGGTCCCTATACCTCTCAAAACAACAGACTCCCCTCGGGGGACGCTAAGCCGCGCCCAATAAAAACTCGGCGCGACAAAAGCTCGATTCGTTTATACGAGTTCACCTGCCTGCAGCCCTCCCGCTCTCTCGCGCCCCGCGCGTGTATGGGGTGTGTGCGGACAGGGGGCTTTAATTCAGACTTCCAACTTTCGATTGCTTCTGCGCCGGCCCCTGTAAATGCGTTATCGTCGTCATTTTTTCTTTTTCATTCCAGTCTCCTCTGTACGTATAACACCTCCGCTTCCTCCTCGTCGCTCTTTCCTATATTCCCTGCGGCTGGTCGAACAATAAAACCCGTCGTACTGGTGACGATTTTTATTCCCAAACAATATTCGCGCGGTCGAGTTGTTTTCATTTCATTTGTTGTGTATTACAGGATTTACAGGTACGAGTTAAAAATTCAATGCGATAAGTATGGTTGCATGCATTTTCGAAACGTCATTCAATTGTGTCACGAACGAAAAACATTTTTTCAGTGCCATTTAACGTTCGGAAAATAAGTTGGTACATCATAAACTCAGGAAAATTTTAAATAATGTGGAAAAAAAAATGGGAGAAATTGGAATACATTTCGATAAATTTCCTATAAACAAGCAGCCATGTTAATATAACTTCTTCGACATTTTTGAAAGACCTCAATTTTGATTGTTACTTTCTACTTGTCATAGCGCGGAGAAAAATTAATTATTCCCTTCAAAAATACCCTTCCTACGCAGGTTGTACCAGCAGTAAAATACCCCAGATGCCTTGTATCTTTTGTGTGTACCTGTACAATACATGCATCCATAAAATAAAGTAACTGGCCTGATAATGCCTATAAAGCTGGCAAGACTGAAAGGAAATGGAAATTTGCAAAGGGGAAAGGGATTTTCCTTTCGCATCAGAAGATTCAGAAGTGCATACTTACGCGAGACTAGAAAATCCAAGAGTAGAGAGATAAGTTATATATATATATATCATATATGTATGTTTTTGCGTATCATTGGCACGACGGCACCTGCAGCAGTCCAAAAAGTGCCATCACTGCGCGTTCTAAGTACTATCAGCTGAGCTGCAAGAGCGAACGAAGTAACGAACGAGAGGAAGAAAGAAAGAAAGAGAAACACACACGAAAGTCTCCATATAATATCAAATATCAGCTGCTCTCTCTGCTGCGCAACACGTGCGCGTTCCTCACTTCCTCCTGTCGTTTCGCCAAACGCACAGTGCACACCACCAACGTGGATCGGAAATCCCAGAGGGCCGCTGAGCCGTGCAGAGGAGGTGCACAATGGGCGTCCACGACAACACCGACTCCAAGTTCGGGCTGATGAAGAAGCGGCCGGCCAGCCTCGCCGTCTTACCCGAGGGCCCGAGCAAGTTTCTCAAGCGCGAGGACTCGTCCAAACAACCAACGGCCAATGGCTACAGGGCTAATAACAACAACAACAACAGGGATTGTGCAGCCCCGGAGAAGCCCGTGCTCAGTCTGCAGCAGCAGAGGAAGGCCCTGCCCGTCTACAAGCTTAGAAAGAAGTAAGTAAACAATTGCGGCCATACTTTGATTCTCTCTCCTCTCTGTTCCTTTCTTCCCTCGTTTGATCATCGCCATTCGCCTCATTTGTCGCATATCGTTTGTTACTGCGCCATGACCCTTGTTGAGTGTGTGTTCTCCACAAAACAAAATACGGCCGTGTGTTCCATCATCGCGACCCTGTTTTAGCGACCGATGGTATATTTTTCGGCGCGTGTATTCAAACTAATCGTTGCTGATGCTTCTCTGCGCAGGCTGCTGGAGGAGATCAGGAAAAACAACACCCTCATCATCATCGGCGAGACCGGCAGCGGCAAGACGACGCAGATACCCCAGCTACTCCTGTCGTCCGGCATGGCCGGGTCAAACGGCCTCATCGGCATAACTCAGCCGAGGCGCGTGGCGGCCGTCAGCGTGGCCAAGAGGGTGGCCCAGGAGCAGAACACGATTCCCGGTAAGCTGGTCGGCTACTGCGTGAGGTTCGAGGACGTTACGTCAAAACAGACCAGGATTAAGTACCTCACCGACGGTATGATGGTCAGGGAGGCCATGGTGGACGACGTTTTGTCCGATTACTCCGTCGTTATACTGGACGAGGCTCACGAGAGATCTGTACAGACTGATGTGTTGCTGGGCGTCGCCAGGAGAGCGCAGAAACTGAGGACGCACAAGAATTTGCCCCCACTGAAGCTCCTGGTAATGTCGGCCACTATGGATGTGGACAAGTTCACAAAGTACTTCAACGCCCCGGCGATATACTTGGAGGGTAGGCAGTATCCGGTTAAAATGTTCCACACGAAGAAGCCGCAGGACGACTATGCCTTTTCGGCTTTGGTCACGGTTTTCCAGATACACAGGGAGAGTCCGGCAAAGTGAGCTTTTAATCTCATCTTTACGCGTACGATCATTTGATGTTTATTATTTTCATCATTTTCAAATCATGTGTTTCAGCGAAGACATTTTGGTATTTTTAACGGGACAAGAAGAAATAGAGGCTGCAGCCACAGCTGCCCGACAAGTGGCCAAGCAATTGGATGGTAAGGGCTATCCACAATTGAAGGTGTTTCCTCTGTACTCAGCGTTACCTACACATCAACAACTCGAAGCATTTAAACCGTCGCCGCCGGGAATGAGAAAACTCGTGCTGTCTACAAACGTAGCTGAGACGTCAGTTACTATTGGTGGTGAGTTATAGATGCAACTATGGGTTTTTATACATCATAAAATCATTCAATTATCAAAAAATAAAATTTATACCCGCAGGAATACGCAGTGTGATAGATTCGGGAGTGGTGAAAGAGCGTACGCATCATCCGACCACGGGATTAGACGTATTGAGAATAGATAAGATATCGAAGGCGCAAGCTTGGCAAAGGACGGGAAGGGCTGGTCGAGAGGCTCCTGGAAAGTGTTATCGTACTTACACGCTCGAGGAGTTTGAGAAACTCAAGGAAATGCCAGTTCCCGAAATTCAGAGGTGCTCGCTAGCTGGAGTCGCGCTTCAATTGCTTGCCATTGGAATTGATATCACGACCTTTGATTTTATGGATAAGCCTCCCCAGGACTCGATAAATACGGCAGTCAGGTGTTTGGAAAAATTAGGGGCTGTCAAGGGTGAGTTTGAAAACTCTTCGAGCTGACTCGATTGTTTCCTCTTGTTCTTTTCAACAGACAGAAAATATTATCACAGGTACTCCACCACAGCTGACGACACTGGGGAGAACGATGTCTCTGTTCCCTCTTGACCCACGTTTCACAAAAGTAATTCTCGCGTCTGTTGAACACAAGTGTCTTGAAGAAGCTCTGACTGTGATAGCGCTTTTATCGAGCGAAAGCGTATTTTCCGAACCGCCGTCCAAACGTCAACAAGCACTGGCTGCTAGATCAAAGTAAACATTTTTTCAAATTACCCGTTTTGTTTTCTAATGGTAATTTGCAGCAAATTTTTCGTTCCAACTTTCAGATTCACGTCGGACGAAGGGGACCACGTGACGTTGCTAAACGTGTACAAGGGCTTCTTGAATGCACAGCAGAAGAAGGTCTGGTGCCAAGAGAATTATATGCACTTTCGGAATTTAGACTACGCTCAGAACGTTAGGAAGCAACTGGCCACACTTACCGAACGAGCCAAGCTCGAAAAGACGAGCTGCGGAAATGACACGGAATGCCTCAGGAGAGCTATGCTCGAAGGGCTGCGGGAGAACGTGGCCGAGATGCAGTGGGATCAGAGCTACGTTTCGGTAACTGTGCTTATCGTTGCTAAAAACATAAAGATCATCGCGTTCTGGTTTTTCCTCTTTTTGGCTGCATTCCTTCCAAGGGCATTCTATTTTTTTTCGTGATGGTATCGATTAGTCACTCGAACTATTATTTGTTATTATTCACTGTAAAAAGTTACCTTGCCAAAAATTAAATTACCTTATTTATGTTAAAACATAAGTATGAAAATTGTTTGTCACGAAATAAATTATTTATTATGATTTTTGTTATTCATTTTGTTATTTCCTTCTATGTGTTTGTCTCAAGAAATGTGTGTTATTTTTCAATGTTTCAGATTTCTTCTCGCTATCCCGTCGCAATCCATCCATCCTCGGTACTTCACGGCACAAAACCTCAACTCGTGCTTTTTACTGAGGTTGTACTTACCGGAAGGTGCTACATTCGAGGGCTTTCGATCATAGATCCAATGTGGATGAAAGAAAAGTCCGGGTCGTCTGGAAAAAGCGAATGAGAAGAATGTTAGCTGGTATTTTTTTATCATTTCATTATTTCTTCTGTTCATAGATCTATAAATATTTATTTTATCATGATTTATATTTTAATGGAAATTTTTTTTACGTTGATTAAAACATATCGAATGCTTAGTTTTTTACTTGGAGAAAATTTTGTTTTGTTTTTTTTTTCCGAGTAATGCTATTTCGTTAATTTTTCTTGGAAGAATCACATAGATTATTAAAAATATGCATTTTCTCAATCAAGTACATTTAAAGGTATGCACACAAAGTAATTTTTTTATAATATAAAGAGTAAAAATTTCTTATAAAACGATTGTGTATGATTGAAACTTGTTTGAAAAATTTTCCGTCACAAATTGATTTGACACAATTGTACAGTTTTCATTAAAAGCAAACAAAAAAAAAAGGTACATTGTAGGGTGCATGTACATAAATAGCAGCCATTTAATATAGAGTACAAAGTTGTGAATAAAGCGCGACAAGAATACCACTCGTCTTTCTTTTTGTATTTGAGATGAAAAATTTTTTATTGTTGGAATTGCAAGGATTGTCCTCTGTCCTATTCAAGCGTGGTTTTTATAAAGTTACGAAAAAAACAACGTGAGATTTTGTTAAAGCGAATCAGGAATTTTATAAAAATATGTTCTCTCGAGATCGTCATTTTTATATACATAAGTTTATCAGAATACAAATTTTCTGTATAAAAATTCGAATAAAGTTGATTATATAAAGTCTTTCTTATTACAAATATCAGCAGCGTTATATTTTTGTCGCTCTACCAGCACCATCAGAATCCATTAACACACGACGAATAAATCAACATTCAGTCGATTCGATAATCATCACAACCAAGTCAGTTCACATATTTATTATTTCGAAATGCATTTATTAACGTCAAAATAATGCCATTTTCGGCTTGGCATCAATCCATCAAAAATAAAAATGAAAAAAACATGTTCAAAAGAACCGATCCATATTCCATCACAATTAGCACCAATTATCTTGATATTTCACATGCAAAATACCGGACTAATTGATACATCCGCGTCACCCGTCGGGCATATTTTACGCAAAATTCAAAATCCGCCTTCTCCTTTCGTTACGGAAAAAAATTCCCTCCTGATTGCCGAATAATTCCCCACAAATGTATTCGGCGCTTCGACCGCCTATCCGAGTATCCGGCTAAAAAAGACCATCATTCTCATCAAATTCAACCTTATAGGTGCACGAAGATGAAAATAAAAATCCTGCAACGTCGAGACGAGCGGAGGAAAGCCCAAGAAGCATATCCAGAAATTTCCTGCACTGCTACTCCCTCTTCGCTCCGAGAAAGGTTTCCTCAACGAGCTCGCCGTAGAGCGAATCCGCGTCGAAAGTAATCTTCACTGCTTGCCACATCTTGCGCGAAGCGAGAGAGTCAAGAATACGCTCTCGGGGAGGAGAGAAAAAAAAAGAAAACCACCGGCCCTATCGGGGAAGCGAATCGTCGCTCATACCCATACCCACGCGCAGAAGAGAGCCTCTCGCGCGCGCGCGCCCACCGCCTTCAAGAAGAGAGCGCGGCGCGCGAGGGTGGGAGAGAGAGCATCCGCTGAAAAATTCACTCCGCCCCGGAGCCCGTTTCGAGCCGCGCGGCAAGCAAATCCGCGGGGCGCACTCACCGCCCGGCCCAAGTATATCTCCCTTTTCTCGGACGCTAGCTCTGGAAGAGCGAGCCGGCGGTGGAATTCTCCCCGCGGAAACACACTCGTAAGTGCAGCGGCGGCCCGATGAACTTGGCTCTCCCGCGCTGTCTCGGGTATATTATGATATTCGCGCCCATTAGGCGCGATCCTCTCTCTCTCTCTCTCTCTTTCTCCCTATCGCGGAGGCCGACGACTTGCGTGGGTACAGTATGCATACGTTCAGGAACAACATCGCCTCACTTACGGATGTATGGTACAGTCGCTCGCGCTCGGAGTAAAAAAAAAACGCGGGGATGAAAAGAGAAAACGGGAGCGCGGTGCCTTTAATGGGTCGAGGCTGGCGGTGGTTTTCCCGGAGAAGGAACAAGCGGAGTGCGCGGCTCGTAGCGGGGATGAAAGGAGGGAAGAAAAAAGGTACACGGGGTTGTGGGAAAAAATTAAATAATTTCGCGGCCGCTCTCCTTGGCCCCGCGTTCGCATGCACGCACAGACACCCGCGAATAATAATAATAATTTATGCACGGCGTGTAAACACGAGGACCGCGCCGGGACGAGGGTTGTAAAATGCCGGGGAGAAAAGCTCCCGCTACTTGTATAGCAATAGCTGCTGGCACTACGTACCAACCTATACAAGAGTATTATAGGCCAGTGGTGCGGCAGTGTATGGCGGTGGTATCTATACATATACATAAAACGTATAAACGATACGCGCGCAACCAGCAGCAGCAGCGAGAGTTATACCGTATACTGCACGTACGTTGTACAACGGGAGTGCGGGTGGTAGTAAAGCGCGATGGTTGTTGAAGACGACTAAAATCAATATAGGGTGTACGTGCTGTTGCCGCCGCTGCTGCTGCTCGACGAGCGCGCGCGAGCGCGAAAGACCTGGAGAGCATAACAGCTCTCTCTCTCTCTCCCTCTCTCGCACACCTACACACCCCCGTCCGAACACACGGTGAGGATACAGAGCCAAGCCCCGCGCTACGTGTGTGCCATCAGCATGGTATATGTATAGGTACTACGTGAGAGCGCGCCTCCGCTACTGCTGCTGCTGAATAAGCTCCGCCACCCCCGCGTGCAGCCTGTGATCTTTTTTTTTTTGTAGCTCTCGTTTTTTTC
>JAPYYV010016583.1:0-20030 GCA_030522625.1 Copidosoma aretas
AGTCAAAGATTGTATAATTATACGAATATATAATGGAGAAATAGTGTTAGTTAATTCCGAATATAGCCATATCACTCACCCATGACCTGATCAATTGATTGAAACGATAAATAATTAACATAAAACATAGAACCTATGTTTTCATGTACGTCAAAGCTGTGCCACACAGTTTAGAACGTTACAATATATACAGATATTAGTTAACTGAAAACAGTAAACATTAATAACTAAAACTTCTTTGCACTTGCTCCCTTGTCATGAATAATATACAACAGAAACTAAGTGATTGGAGCATGGCTGTATATTAATTACATCAATATTTTGCCATTTTACTAACGGCCTCTTCAGGATCAAAAATCTATAAATTATAACTGTACATAGAATAATCGCATGACACAATGTAAAATAATAACAAAACATGTAAGACAATATATAACAAAAAGGTCTTTTCATAAAAATTTCTTATTAAATATTTACCATGTGGATGCAAAAACAATGCGCCAATCGGGACAGTCATGGCATACGGAATTTACATAAAAAGCACAACTAACACCATCATTATGTGTGAGGTCGAAAATTTCTTTACAATAACGAAGTATGAAAGGAAAAAGTATCAGAGACTCGTCCGTCCTAAACACAAAGAATAACAACAAGGTGTACACACGACGTTAAGATAGTGTACTTACAAAAGCACCATAAAGTATACAAGAATGTAAGAGGGACGACAATAGCTCGCACATGAACACACCATCCGAAAGCGTACAGATAGGTAAGAGGGGACGGCGACACCTCGTACAGGAGCAACACAAGCCAGGGTATGGGTCTCTGTGTGAAGAAGTTTCCTGTGTATACCTTATTGTTATTCTTTGTGTTCAGGACGGACGAATTGCTGATACTTTTTCCTTTTATACTTCGTTATTGTAAAGAAATTTTTGGCTTTATCCATAATGATGGTGTTGTTTGTGCTTTTTATGTAAATTCCGTTTGCCATGGCTGTCCCGATTGGCACATTGTTTTCGCATCCACATGGTAAATGTTTAATAAGAAATTTTCATGAAAAGACCTTCTTGTTATATATTTACTTACATGTTTTGTTATTATTTTACATTGTGTCATGCGATTATTCTATGTACAGTTATAATTTATAGATTTTTAATCCTGAAGAGGCCGTTAGTAAAACGGCGAGATATTGATGTAATTAATAAACAGTCATGCTCCAATCACTTAGTTTCTGTTGTATAGTAAACATTATTGTCAATAAATTTTAAGTTAATAACTATCGGATTTTCAAAAATTATAAATTCTTTAGGTCATGTTTAATTGTAATTAACAAAATCGCAAAAACTTGGTTATACTTAGTGCCTTAAAAGTATATAAAAAAAAAAAACACAAAAACCGCTTAAGAATTGGGGCAAAGACAGTTTTTGTCAAAAAAAGTCATTATCCTGCACATACTCTCCATTTTTGAAGATTATAGTCTTATTCAATATTAATTATTTCATCTTACTCCAACTTTAATAGTAATTGTTAGATTACTTATAAATTTTAACCATAAAAATATCTTTTTCCTGAAGTAAAAATCACGATTTTTCAATTTTCTATGGATTATAATTTTTTTTTAAGTTATGTTGGACCTCAATAAACAAATCCGTAGTGATATAGTTAATCCCATTACCTTACGAGTATTTAAAAGAAAAATTGTTAAAATATGTTTACAGTTGTAGTGAAAGAAGATTTTTTTCAAAAAAAAGCTTTTTTTTAAAACATATTTTTATTTTTGTAGGTTATAGTACTATTAACTATTGATCAGTCTGTTTCATTCAAGCTAAAATAACTATCGTTTGATTAGTTTCTAATTCAAACCCTGAAAATATCATTTTTCGAAAGAAAAAAGCAGAATTTTGTAATTTTCTATAGTTTATAATTTTTGTTAAGGTTAAGATGGACCTTAATCAAAATACCTTACGAGTATTTAAAAAAAAAAATTTCTTAAAATCGGTTGAGATTTGTAGTGAAGGCAGATATTTTTCCAAAAAAATGTATTATTTTACACATATTTCTCATTTTTGTAGGTTACGTACCATTTAATATTGATTTGTCTGCTTACTCTGGCCGGAATGATTAATGTTGGATTAGATTTTCATATAAACCCTGAAAACATCTTTTTTCCTATTAAAAAGCAAGATTTTGCAATTTTCTATAGATTATTAGTTGTTTGAGGTTTTGTTGGACCTATATCAAAAAAGTCGCAGTGATAAAGTGTAGCCCATTACCTTTTAAGTATTTAAAAAAAAAATTAGTTAAAATCGGTTACGATTTGTAGTGATAGCCGAATTTTTTCTAAAAAAGTGCTTTTCCCCCAATGTGTGCCGTGGCAAACTGATCACGCCCCACTGGTGCGCGTTTTTTCCTGTCCCTCAATACATAATTTAGAAGATCGACAATGTTTGACTTTAGTATACGAATTCCACCTTTAATTACTATTCTATTATTCGTCCACTTGACGTTACCGGTAACACGCAAGAGACGCAGTATCACTGGAGTGTTTTTACGATACTTTTTTGGTACGATTCCGATATCCTCGGCATCAGGATGCTCCTCTTCTTTGCGATTTCTCTCATCCTCATGGTCAGACACTTCGCTATTTGGTGATTTGTTTACGTCGACATATTCTAGGCTTGTAGCGGTGTGTCTCTTTCTTTCGTTATCTACTTCCTTAAAGTGTAAGTATCGCTGCAAAACTTGCCGGTATTTATTGCACTTTTCCTGCTCGTTGCCGTACGGTAAATTCAAGATGTCGTTTATTTTTACGTCGAGTCGACTCGTCATGGTACCCAGAGTTTGCACAGATTTTAGACCATCGCTGAGACATGCGCTTTGCTATCTTTCCACGTTCTCTTCGGCAGAAAGAATCATTTTTTTTGCGTGCTGCATTTTATTTACACGAGCGAAAGTACCGTTTTAAGGGGTGGGCCCAATAAAGCAGGTTAAAAGCTTCCTCTCTGTTGTACAATGATTTTTATCTTTGACGCTGAATGAATTTTTTTGTCGGCGAGTTTTCTAAGAATTTTGGCGTGTTTGAGTAAGTGTTTTTTGTGCGTCGGGGTAAGCGGTACGTTTCCGTCCAGAATATTCAACGCAGACTCGCAAGTGTACCTGATCAGTGTGGCATCAGCTTTGCGTAACAACGCCCTCTGTTGTTCAGTATCAAGATGATACAGAGCTCTCAAAATGGCTGTGTGCTTCTGACAAAATGGAGAACCTGACTTTGACGCCATCACAACGTTACGACGGGAACTCGATTCGCCGTGTCACTTCCCTTCGTCTGTTTTTTTGTCACATATACGTACTGTTACTCGTCGTCCGGAAAAATACAAGCACGATATCGACAATCATCTGGTGTATTTTGTTTGAGATCCAAGAGAAGGTAGCTAGATGGTCGCGAAGTGGAGTTCCAATAAGCTTCTTGTAAAGATCAAGCATTTTTAGGACACACTTGCCTCGACAAATGTTGTATTGGCACGCGATTGCGTAAATTTCTAAGGATGACAATGTATTATGAGTTGAGCGATACGTCGCGCTGACCCTTACTTCAATAGAATATTTTTTTCGTAATCAAGATCACGCTCAGATTGTTGTGATGCCTGCCTTTGGTCAATAAGTCGAAGATTGCAGCACTGTTTGATGATTCGTGCATCAAATCATCAATGATAACTAGCTTTGGTCTTGAGTCACCAGTCCAATGGGTACTCTGGGGTAGTCCTTCGTGAAATTCAATATTCTTTCCGAGATCCTGGTAGCTAGTTGCCACTGACCGTAACAAAGAATGATGCGCTCGAAACGAGTATCACTCATGCGGTCAGCGTGTCGCAAAAAGCGTTTGACAAATACGGTCTTACCACAAACAATTGGTCCGCTCAGCGTGCACGTCCACGGGTGTTGCCATCGGGTATCCATACTGCCAAATTAAACTATGTCGACAACCTGAGCGATCGCCGCAGGGGGCCCTCCACGCCGCGCGCCGCTCACGAGTCCGTGAACGTTTTTAGACAGCTTGTAAAAGCGCAAAGGTGGCTTGTGCGACCAATCAGCTCTTTTCGTCCATCATCATCGCACTGGCACCACTGCCACTGCTAAAATCAGTGGTAAGGATTAGCGCAAAGGCTGCTCACGCGACTAATCAGCTCGGTCCGTTGGCTCGAGCACCGGCAAAGTTTACCGCTCAGCACCTACTGCGTCACTTTATATAAATGGAGGAAGAGAACTTTTCAGATCTTTCGCTTCTCTCTCTCTCTCTCTCTATTTCTATCTGTGACAGTTTTGTATTTGAAGCCATACAAACAGCTACAGTTGAGTCTAATGCTTTTTTTCCAAGGTTAGAGGTTCGAGTTAAAGAATATGCTGAACATATTTCTTGGAAATTGTATTTTTTTAAACAACTGAGTACAAGAATGTGCTGATTACATATTTTTTGGATAAGTATCGTATTTCTTTGAAGAATAAAGTATAAACATTCGTCGAAACGTGCGTCCATCTGAGGTTATTTAATATATTTTCACTACTCTGTATCTTTTTTTCTTTTCTTTTGTTCATCGTTCTTGAAGCAACTTATGATCTTCGCATGCAAGATCAACGAGTTGTTTAACAGAATCATTTTTGAATACGTACTAATGAATCCCGCAACGTTCGCATCTTATGGTTGAATTTTCATTTTCTAGGCAATAAGTACAAACTTGTTGTATGACGCAAAAATTAACGACATGAACTTTTATTTCTTTATCTCCTAGTACGCTTCTCGTTTGCTGTGTTTCAAAATCGTAAAATAAAAATAATACGTTTGATCGCAGCGGACGGTTTCAATGGTTGAATGAAACACAAATGACGAACAGGTAAACGGGCTTTACAAATATGACAAAATGAGAACCCACATTGGCGTGGCTTATTCTGATATGCCCTTTTTTTTACGCGAACAGTTTTACAACATGTTGGACAAATTCTAATTTTTTGGCATACACTACTAATTTTATTAAACGATCCTTTTTTCAAATGATTTTCATAACACGTATTGGTAGAAAATGTTCTTTTGCAGATTCCGCATTTTTTATTAAGCTCTGGTATTTCGCAAGGTGATATCTGCAAACATTTGTAACATTTACTTAAAAATCTATGATCACCAACTCGCTAATAACTTTTGTTTCACGGTATACAATAGCCTTTGCTACCACTCGCTCCAATCAAATTTAATATTGGTTCGTAATGATTTTGTCACTTATAGTATATTATACGCAGCGTATACGTCACTTGACCGTTTATATCTAAAACTAAGCAAGTACCGTCATATAATGGTGGAAAACCGCGACCAAAGTGTTGAAAAGCATACACAACAATTGCTGTGGCACGATTTGCGAAAACAATCTGAAAATTGTGAATTTCCTCCAGTCCACAACCAATTTCGGGTATTTGAACGTTAGATAAATTTATAATATAAATTGCTGCTTTTTTTGCGTGGCCCCTTTCGTGCGACGAATAAGATTCCAATAATCATGCAGCTTAACTGAGCGTATCTGACCCCTTACAGCATGGGCATAAGCATTGGCTGCAGCCAAAGATCATGGCAAACAAAGATTATCATCGTGATTACTGACGTTTAGTATCGATCTTCTATTGACGGTTTCATCGGTCAAACGTACATGTCCATTTCCCACAATACCTTTCACTATAGCACAATTAATGTTTAATAAACTTTCAGCATTAATATCATTAGCACTTTGCGCTGCACCAAATAAAAGTTCCCACAACTCATTAAGTTTAATATCTTGTACAGGCCGAAATGATAACCAAAGAGGTCCGTGATTAAAATTTTTTGAATTCATCGTTGCACCAACAAAATCGATTAAAGTACTCTTGTCACATATCTGTCGATGTAAATCTTGTATACAACCCTAAAGCCAATCATAAAACTTAATATTTCCTGGTGGTGATGACATTTTTCCGCGTATCTCGCGACCATCGTATCTAATACTGCGATATTGTCGTGTAGTTTTGCTTTCCACGATAGAGCAGAGACGTTGGTTCTCTTCTTCCCTTTGTAAAGGAGTATCTGTAAAAAATATATGCATATACATACAGATTTGAAAGAAACAGGAAAATAAATCAGTTAACACACATTCGTCCTCAGCACTACTAGTATTACTGCTACTTGACGACTCTTAATCGGTCACCTGAAGTAACGTTGTTGTTAGTACGAAGATAAGGCGTCTTTGCTCATTTTAATGATTCTTGGATCTATTCAAGACAAAATAAACAAACACTAATATGAGATGTACATGAAATTTTTTTACAAATTAGTATTCAAATGATTATACTTACTCTATCTATCAAGCCGAGGTCTCTTCAGTGCAGACTTGTTGTCTTCTCCTTTTACATTTTTTGACTGCTTTCTTCATAATAAATAGTGCCCTCACGGTAAAGTAATCGTTTGACCAGGCATCAGATAACGTTTATTGTTGTGAGAGCTAAAAGCGATCATTTGCGCTCGTTTAGTACACAGTATATGGATTCTTAAGTGCATATAGTGTTGCTCACGCATAACTGTTATGTGTTTTTGAAGACAATCAATATAGTCGTCAAAAGTAATAGTTGCTTTAACGGAGGATGTTTTTGTATCTTTTGGTTTCTTTGTAGGCTTCTTATCTTTTGTTCTGATGAAGTACATTTCGCTGCAAAATCGCACAAACTCTAACATAAAGCGATGCTTGCGCTTATTTTTCATTAATTAAACTTTCTTTTTATGTTTGAACTCCAAAGAAAACTGATTGTTTACGGTAAAGTGTGACGTGTCAAACTCATGGCACTTTCGCTCCATCATCTTATACATAACTATGCTGTGGATCTCGTAAATAAGGCTATCGATGTCGTGTATAGAAGCTTCCCTTTATCTCCGAGACATTCTCTCATGTAAACATCATAAAAATGGTACACAAGGAACTGTGACAGGTCTAGAACATAGCTCCATGTACATAGGCTTACATATAGTGATCTTCAATCGTGAGAGCTGTACAGCTAATAGTTTTTCATTGAAGATATAGCAACTATAAAAGTTTGATTAAGCAATTTATGCTTTGAAGCCATACCAACATACCAACTTTCTTACAAGCTTATCATCGCTACGTTTCCGCTTATTTTATGTAGTCTCGTCATACAAAAATGTATTAAAGAGATCAAAAGAAGGTTCTTAAACTCGTTCTTTGCACTTTTTCTTTTCTGATCGTTCAAGTCAATATACGACTTGAGCCATTAACTTTAATTAAATGCAAGTATTTAATGCAGCTCTTTTGGGAAAAAGGCATACATAAAGGCCTGCTCAAGGTTTTTAGAATAAATGATGTTTAGCTCTTTATTATCGAAGGTCGCCAGCAACTGCTTCTGTCGAGAGCCTGGAGGTGCTAGATGTTTTGGACCTAGTGGACAATCCTTGTATGAGTCGTGGATCTCCGTTGGATACTTAAGATTAGCCTCGAGAATGTAACCCTTAAAGTGATTTTTAGGAACATTTAGGACCAAGTGGAAGATTCGTGTTGGAAATGCCTTACGCATTATCCGTTCATACATATCGTTGACGTCCCAGTACGGGAGATACTTGTCCGCCTTTTCTTATTCGTACTTGTCACCCATGTACGGATTATTAGCCTTGGGATAGTGATAGCTGCGTTGACTAGTATGACTTTAAATATCACGCTTTAGACAAAGGAGCATATCTATATCGGTCAACAACTTTACTGTTATACATGTATGCTTTACATTATGTTGCTGAGAAGTTTTCGGAAGTCTTTATGCCAAAGACATCCCATACGTATGAAGCATGTACATTTTCCTCTTCTGAAATATACTCTACACTAAGGCTACTGTAAAAGTATGTCTTGACAACAAGTTTTGGCCCCTTGAGTAGTTCAAAGAACGAGGCGTACTCGTATGATAGGGCTTTTTGACTCACTAGTAGTTTTACTTGTTCAGTCGTGTAATGTAAAAATTAATCATTTAATATTCCATGCTCTTCTGAGAAGAACAATAGTTTCTCAATGAATTATTACATTAAGCGGAAAAAGTCTATAAAACAGTTGCTCACTTTACTTTAATTTATCCTCCTTGCGAAGGAGATATAGTGCTTCTCTGTTTCCGTGATAAGCGTTATTGGCCCATTAGATTCCATTGCTAAATCCTCAATAAATAAATGACTGTCATATCCGCTAAAGTTATAGGAACCTACTGGTATTGTCCATGTATCTTGATAATCAAGATTGTATCTGTTATGTGCTGCTTATCAATAACTGAAACAGAAATACGCCATTTATCAGTATTATACAAAAAAACATCGCAGTTAATGGAAAAACCATACTTATTTCCCTGTCAGGCGATAATAATCGCTAACTTTCTTGTCAGTAGTGTTAAATGACTTTCTGCATATGGGACGTTCTTTTACAAACCGAACACCTTTCTGACCGGCACATTTTTAATTTTGCTTAAACTTTTTTTACGGGGTCTATATTGAAAAAAAAAAACATGTTTTTTTTTTTTTTTTTTTTTTATTTTTTTTGTTTTTTTTTTTTTATTTTTTTTTTTGTTTTTTTTGGTTTTTGTTTTTTTTTGTTTTTTTCATTTTTTTTTTTTTTAGGAGGGATTTTCAAATATTCATAACTCCCGTACTATTTAAGCTACAGACTGTATTTTTTTTCATTTCAAGGGTAAAAGAATAAGCTTTGAGAAAAAAATACTTTCAAGTAAAATTATTTACAATTTAAGATTGTTATCAACAATTAGAATGTTATAATTTATTTTTAACTATTGCCCCCCCCCCCTTTGTAGCGAGTTTTTAGTAATACTATCGTATTCTACGTCAAATTTCGAATCAAAAACTACTTTTTTCCGATGGATAATTAATTATTACTATTGGAAATAGATTGATTTATGCAGCACGGCACGTCTTATAGGCGCGCGGATTCTATCGCACGCCTTATTTGCCCCTTAGCTTCTCTTTCTGTTTTATGAATTATTATTTGACATCATTAGTTAAACAATATTTCCAAGCACAATCAACCTCATGCGTGATGAAATAAAAAAAAATTAGTATTAAAAAAACATTATTGTAGCTAATGAATAGTGTTATTTATTATGATTTTAATACATCATTATTCGTGAATAAGTACTTCGTTCTAAGTGAGATTGTACAATATTTACATTTACTCTTACACTATACGCGTATAGTATTATTTTATTTTAAAATTTTTACAATAGTTTTCTTTTCATACAATGAGAATTGCTTGCTTCCAATTCTTGAAGAGGGATTGGAACTATACAATGATACTTTAACGTGCCTTTTATCGTTATAGCTTTTTGGAAACGCGTTGATAATCTTTTTTCTTCCTCTTTATAAACATTATTAGTTGAATAGCGACACGTTATATTTGGTTGAGCTTCAGATGCTCTATTGAACAACTCTTCCGGAGTGCGGATCGGATTATTTACTCTTTGAAGACGAGCTCTAGCAGCAAGTCGTTTTAATGTTCCACCTATTCCGTCACATGGTTCTTTACCATGTGAGGTTGGAAAAAAGTGCCACTCAACTATTATTTTAAAATCATTCATATGATGAGTAAGATTTATAAAATTCTTTGTCTTTATATTGTCTGCTTGCACCATCCGAAAAATATATAAATATGTGGCATAACGTTGCTATTTCAAAAAAAAATTTTTTGTATTTAGTCAGCTGTTTTGTCGGTATTGGATTCTCGTGTAAATTTTGCAGTTTGTGGGCAGGTACTTTTAGCTCGTTAACAAATCATTCAGCTGGTGTCCTTGCATCAGGTTGTCTCTTATCATAGATTTTACACTTAGATCTTTAACAATTACAGCTGTATTTTACGTAATAACCAACGCTAAAGGCTTAATGCTATCTCAAGAGTTCAGTCGTTGGCAGGAGTTTTAATGATTGCACTCGTCGACTGATCTTGAATAACTGAATGATTTTTCATCATGCAGCCCTTTTTCTTCCCCTAGCGATTAGTATCGTCGCCTAGCAACTGTAATAAAGGTCCCTGCTTGATTGCTATAATTCTCTCAAGAGACGTTACTTAGTACTGGCTTAGTGCTAGGATTATATAGCTTACAAGTATTTATTTAATAGGAAAAGTTTATACACTGGACGAATTCACTCGTCGATTGACTTGTGACAGCTGAGATTTGTGTATCTTGTGCAGATCTCTCCACATCCTAGATGTTCATATCAATAGATTTTATTGACAAGCAGCCACGATTTGCTCTGAGAATAATACGTGCTGCCTTTACTCTCCATATTAAATCTTATAGTGTAAGTTATAGGTAAAGCAGCTGTCATTGATACATTTGATATAATTACATGTTGAAGTGTAAATCAGTGCCATTCTCATTCCAACAATATTCTCGAAGCGAATAGAACGCGCGCACGAATGGATACACACACACGCAGGCGCGCGCACAGACACACATTTACATATATATACATATATACATGCATACACACGTTTACACATGCACGAACGCATACGCATGCATACACATGCGTGCGTACACACGTACGCATATATACAAATGGACATTTACATTTTTTAGAGATTGAAATATTTCCAAAAACCGTTGTTCATCCTATGCTGCTAAAATCCTAAAACTTCTCTTCAAAAAAAGTTTCTTGGCTTACTGCTACGAATATTAAGATCTTCCTCTCAGCAGGTCAGTCAACAAAGTCAGCGGCTCGCATCATACGATACGCTTATTGATAAGAAAGACAAACCAGACATAGTATTACTTGCGCCGAGCGTTGTACACAACGCGCTTATGCTTACCTCAGATAAGTTGGCTAGTGTTTAAAGTACTTCACTGGAGAGAGCAAGTGCCTACGCAGCACATTTCAGAATATAAAGAGTGCGTCTCGAGCGTATTCAATTATGATTAGACAGCCGTATTAAGAAATATTTTGGACCTCGGACTTAACACTTTGTCGTGTAAGTTGGGCAGATACCACTGCTCGGCCGATAATGTAACTAAGCTATTAACTGTCAGATGGTGCGATCGGGGATCCTGAGGGAGCTCGTGCCATAGCTTGGGAATTGGCTTGATCACACAAACGCAGGTGATAGCATGGACCTTGCTTGGAGATCTGAAGTGAGGCTGCCGGAGTAAGTAGGCAAGAATAAAACTGCTTTAGGCATTTCTAGGGTAGAAGTAAGCGAGTATTACCCTTGCTCGTCTAATAGCGTGAGGTTTATCACAGTAGATGATACCACTTAATACACAGTTGATGATGTCGATCGAGAAGGGCTGAAGTATTAGCCGGTAGAGTACGGAGCGTGGCTAATCTGGCACTAGTAGGGGAAACCCGAGTAGGAGCTCGTGCTATAGTACGAGAAGGCCTGGCTTTCGGTTAGAGGAAACCTGGCTAATCCGTCACTAGTATTACGGACAGAAACTGCGCCAGAACCCCCCTAGCTCTACTTTTCGACGAATGTTTTACTCCTCATTAAATGTCAAATGAAGTCACTGAATAATATAATTAAAAATAGGGCATAAAATTACAAATCGTAAATAGCAGGATAAATTTAACAAACCAAAAAAATATAATTAAAATATGTCGCAATGTATAGCAATATATCTATTGAAATTTATTGTCTTGCAAATAATAGCAATTTTTTGCGTGTGCTAGCATGCATATGACAGTAAATCCATAATATGTCAAGATACTAGGAATTCAAACACAGTGCTTTAACTTTACTGAAATTATTATATTCTTGCTAAAATAATTATTTTAAATGTGTATTTTTAAATAATTTAGTACTTTTATATGATTCCATCGTTAAAATTATTTGTTGCATTTTTTCGCTTAGCAAAATTTGAAATTTAAATTTGTCTGTCGAATGAAAGAAGTCTTACGTGGTTTTTGTATACTTAACATAACTTTAGTTCAAAAATGTTCTAGGGAATTATTTAAACTTTTGAATAGATTTTTGCTTTGAATCATGTAACCAATTCACCTGTAGGGAAAGGATCCAGCCTATAGTTTTTTTTTAAAATGTTAAACGTCATATATTTGAGCTTTATTATTAAAAAAGTTTTATTATTTTCTAAAATAACTTTATATTGTAATAAGCATAGCGCTTTACTTGTTTTATTAATTTTACTGTAAAGTCATATTTCATTATACAATAATTATGATCTCATTGGTTAACATTGATTGTCAAAGTATTGACAGAAATACGTATTAACATGGATATCTGTGCTTATTTATAGCCAACTCTATAGTTTCTTATTAAGATGCATCTTGATGGATGTGATTTTCATGCCAATAAATTATGATAATTCTTGAAAAATAAAAAATGTAGTCCGATAAGAGATATCATACTGTGACACCACAAACATAAAAGGAAACGATTTTACGGTCTACAAGTAGTTTTAAATCTTAAAAATCATACAACTCATGTAACCATCAAAATAAATCTGAAAATTATGAAATTTTTTCTTTTCTTTATTACATGGTGAAAATATTTTATAATTGGTATCAATTTTTACGTGCACTAAGGCAAGAAATTTCTTTTTACTTTCGATATATAGACAGCAATATATAAAAGTTAGTTTTGAAAATATCTAGTAGGTATACATAAATTTGAGGCCACTAGTGTACAGGGAATCATGCGAATTCGAAATTTAATTATTTGAATGTCCATACTCTTACATCTTATGCAAACTGTCAATAAGTTTTACCATTCAAATTTCAATCATTTCTACACTAAACCTTTTTAATTCATATAGATATTTATCATTATTCTTTCTTTATTATTACTTTATTATTCTGTTATTTTAAAATTCTCAAGTGATAAGTATACTTCTAATTTCTTCATCTTTAGAACTGATTGGTAAGTATAAAAACTGTATAAAACCACACTTAGGCCTTTACTCGCTAGAAAGCGTAGCAAAACTTATGAATAATATGCTTAGATAATAGACAAGAGTGAGTGATCTGCGGAAAAAGTGAGAAGAACAGATAGAAATTTAGGGGTCTGGAATCAGGGCTGTTGTGGGTGGCTTGGACATCTGTTTAAGAAATTCAGCTACTTTTTAAAGGATGTAAAAGTGTGGGAGGCATACAGGGGCTTCAAGGGTCGTGAAGAAGCGTAGGGTAACAGAGGTCTAGAAGAGCAGGGGGAAGTGGTTTGTCCATACAACAAATGCGGGGTGGCTGCAAGGGGACTCAATGGGGACCAAATCATTGCCAAAAACAAAAAAAACAAGGCATTTTTCTATCATTTTATAAAGGAATCTAAGGTTTCTGCAAAAAAGCTAATCAAAAAATCTCGTGGGTGAGGGGCGGTAGACAGGCATAAGGATGTGAGAATAAAAATTAGACAAAATTAGGGAGTTTTAAATTTTTTTGGACAAATTTATACTAGTCATACGATTGATGTTAAAAGCGTAGGAGGGTGATAAAGGGGGCTATTACTTTTGCCACGCAAGAATTGGCTATATAATATAGAAAGATATATACCAAAAGCCAATATGACATCAGTTGTGTGCTAATGCTACTTTACCCCTTACCTGTTAGCTAAAACGTACTTACATTACTTAAATGCATGCATGCACCAGCCACCAGCTCATATATCACTTGGCTTGTAAGTATATTACTTACACATGTGGCATTATAATGTAAAAATGTAGATATTGTTACTTTTATACACAGGAATTGTTTGCAAAATTAGTTAAGCAGAAAATCGTGAGGGAAATGTCTATGTTGCTGCAATATGTATAGGTTAAGTGGCTGCAGCAGAAATCTGGTGCACACTGCCTCCTTTGGTCGACATGACTTTATATCTATGTGCTCTTTCCGGGAAAATTGTGCCGTTGCTATACAGTCAAAGTATTGTAATATCAGGATAAATTATATAGATTACAATAGCATTACCTAAAAGAACGATAAAAATGCATGTACATCTGTGGTAAAAATAAGCGTATTTACTGAATTTCAGAGGATTACAGTGGCTATGAGGGTAGAACTACCAAGATTTTTTCAAATTGTGTGGGTATGTCTTGTCCATATTTTTTTCAAGTAAAGTAGTATATAGGATAAATTTTGTATATAATTACTCAATGTATCATTTCTAGGTATGACTGATATTTTCAGAAACTAGAAATTATGATCAGAAACAAAATTTTAAAATTTATAAATAGAGTTTGATCAAAAGAGTGATATTATTAGAGAAAAGATAACTAAAATTTCGTTGTAGTCTATAAAATTGTTTGGTAAAAAAGGTTTCGTATTTATCGAAGTATGTTTGCTTTTTTTGTGACTGTGGCCTTTTTATTTATTGTGACTGGTCAAGACTGGTCATGAGCTGGTGAATTTAAAAAAAAAACTTGAACAATAGATGAATATTTATTTAAATAAATAAAAACTATGACTACAGCTCATGAAATATTAATTTTTTTTTTTTTTTTTTCAAATCATGAAAATGACCATGTTTTATTAAAAGTGTACGGTAAGCGCACAACAAGTACCAGGGGTGGAGCCCTCTTGATTTGTCAAAATATAAAATCGTTGTGACGTAAAGAATGAAACAAATCTTTCTTTGTATTTACAACTGCCTCTAAACAAGTCCTAGTAGACTTATTGTAGAAACAGTCAATATTTACAGCCAAATTGCTAATAACTTAATTATTCTGCAGGCATGTTATCTTTTTTTCATATAATCAAAGTTATTAACGGTTCTAATACTTCTTGTAAGCTATTTTAAAATATATTTTTTTTTTCTAGAACTATTAAAGACATTTGTTATAAAGGAACGGTAAATGCATTAGCCAAGAATGTCGTATATTTATTTTTATTACCCGAAATTACGAATAAATTTCTTTTAGGCTTATAAACATTCGCATGTGCATGATGTATGACAAATTGTCGTTTTACTTTGTAGAGTATGAAAACTTTTAAAATAGTACCGGAAATAATAATATTTTTATCAGGGCAAATACAAAAAATAGGACCTGTACCTAGAATTATACAAGATTATATTGTAAATTGTGATTCAAAGTAAATCTAAAAGAAATGTTAATTAAACTATTAAATGAATTTGTCTGACGATGAGACGTTATTAGGTGTGTAAATAACTTTTAATCAGGTAACTTTTTTCGCATATGATAAACCACGGCTGCTTCGTGAATGTGCGTTTTTTAACCTGAGCGATCAGATCGCCCAGGGCACCCAGGTTGAAGAAAGTGAGGGATTTTTTAAACTTTCAAACAGATAATTATCCAATATTTTTAGCCTATTGGTAACCTATACTATGGGTGAGAAACTTATTTCTCGCTTTTATTACTATTTAGTACTAACATCAAACTTTTAGTCAATTTCAAGTACGTTCTTTAAAGTAAAGGAGTTTTCAAAAACGTGACAAGTTTCTTCTTTAGTAGCAGGGATGCCTTTGGCAATCGGATCGATCAGGTCATCAAACGCGTGTTTACGGAGCAGCCACGTGGACCAAAGCACTTGGAGCTACCTAATAATTATTCATGAATACAACAAATACTTATCGATTAAAATATGCATGTTCGTTTAGCAAAATTAATCAAGCTATGACGGGCGAACATAAGGCATTATTTAAAGAAGCTAAGAAATTATCTTAGAATATGATAGTTTCGAAAAAATTGTATTGCAAAATGATAAGTCAGGTGAATTGAAAGAACATATACTCTGAAGAAAACCAACACCTAACTTAAGGGAGTTCCATCCCTCGCTATAGTACGTGCTGTACATATACTGTGCATACGAATGTTGGACGTGTCGTCTGTCCTTCTCATGCTTACGTGAAAACATAACCTTTAGTAGTTTTTAGTTAGCATATTAATTTATTTCAATCTCATAGGGAACCTCCTAGCATTTTTGAAAATTATTCTCAATAAGTAGATATTCTTTTATCTCTCAAAAAAGTTTGGTTGCAATTTAATTGTTAATAAACTAGATATACGAGTTACAAGGCTAAAAAAGTGCTGTTTCTTATAAAGTCACGAGTTAAAATACGTTTCAGTAAAATATTAATTTTTTGGCTTCGAGGAACTCACATGCCTCCAAATTTTGACAGTGTTATTTTCGAGGTTCAGTTTACAAGTAAATAAATTTTCGTCTCGTTTTCATGGCTATTTCTGTTACCAATATAACTCCATTAATAACTTGATAGTAGAATAAGTTACCAATGTAGCCTATCATTTAGGAACGTATATTTAATAAATTTGGCGCGAATGACTCCGGAAAAGGCACTGCTACCTTTATTGGACCATGAGCAAGAAAACCTACAATTAAATAATTAAAGTAGCAAATGACCCTTTACATGACGTGGTAAGCGTCAGAATGTATGACTTTCATTACTATACACTATTACAGTTCTAAATTCCTAGAAAAAACTATTTTCTGCACCTAAAAATTTAACTGATCTTTTTATGAGCTCTAGTTATTTCAATCGATACTCCATCAATACACCTAATCACATTCGGGAATCAAGCAACAACGTAGAAACTTTTTGATTCATTTATTGATCCAGCTTCCCTATTAAGAGATAAAATATAATTTCTTAGCTTCGATGCCAACGATATCAAAACTTGTTTTATACATGAGCACACTGTTACCTGTAAGTATCCAATCAAGTCCCCTACAATTTTTTCGAAAAAAAAAAATGGCAGAATAGGTTCAAAACACATTTTGCGTAACAGGTTTAACAGCTAAACTACCATTGTTAAAAGATTTTAAATCGGTTAAAATCATTGGCAGTATATAAACAAGAACGACTGCTTCTTTAAAATGGAATCCATCCTTAAACGATCATTCATAAAAAAAAACAAGGGATGACTGGCATCCCTTATGGAGCGTCTCGTAACTTTAGTATGATTTATTTCATTGTCTCTGTTGACTAAATTTATTAGGTTTTCCAGATCATTAGAATCATCAATCATTTTTATTTATTGGTACCTATTAATCATTCAAATATGTTACTGAATTTTTTAAATAGATAATTAACAACACAATGTATCATATTTTTACACGTCCGTTTTATTTGTAAACCTAACTCTATGTAAATAAACTGTATGAACATAACCTATAACACATACGTAAAAATATATTAGAAATGAGATATGAGAATTTAGAAATGAGAGATGAGAAATGAGAAATAAGAAATTTGAAATCATTAATGAGAAATAAGATATAAGAAATAAAAAATGAGAAATGAGAACTTAAAAATAAGAAATGAGAAGCGACCTTTGATTCTGGCCTAAGGCTCTATACTTAATCCATACGCTATCCGACCAGGCAAGGCATCAAGCGTACCAGTCTTTTTTTAGTGTAAATTTTCTGCTCTACTGATCTCTAAAGTTGAGCAGCATTTAGCCGCAGTAAGTACTTAGATGGTTGATTGTTTGATTTTGGCCATTCCCTATATAAAGTCTGGTAATAGTTCACCGCCAAGAACGTTAAGCTGTGAATGTGCAGCCTTGACTTGCTCAAATTAAAATATGGTAGTCAATGACTTACTAAAATCTTGTGCAATTCCTTATCGTACTGTTTTCCTGAAGTCTCGCACGTTAAGAGAGATGGTGCAGCAGTCACAAAGACTTTGACGACTACAAATACTTTGACAACGTCAGCGGGAAGTGAGCAGAAGTTTAGTACTGGAACTAAATAGGTACTTCCAGATATGGTCTACATACCTGGACATAGACCCTGGTCAAGACTCAGGAAATGAACTGGGCTGTTCCTGGATGAGCTTTTCCCAAGTACTTTTTTTACCCACAAAACTTGTTTACATTGATATTCACACGTTGTAACTGTACGCAAATAAATCAGGGTGTACCATATATCAATGCATAAGTGCGTTTACGAGGTCTAATCAAAAAGTATCGAGAATTATTTATTTTTTCAAAAAGTATTTGTTTATCCATGCATATTTATTTTGTGCCTTTTATAGTAATCCCCCTCGGATGTAATACATTTATGCTAACGTTTTGTCTAATCCTCAAAGCACTTCAAAAAATCATTTTTTGTGATCTTTTTCAGCTCCTCCTTTGAGACTGTCCTTATCTCCTTAATCGTGGCGTAGCGCCGTCCTTTCATGGGCCTCTTCAGTTTGGGAACAAAAAATAGTCACATGGGGCCAGAACTGGGGAATACGGTGGTTGCGGCACCATTACTGTGTTGTTTTGGCTAAATTTTGGCGCACGAGCAACGATGTGTGTGCAGGGGCGTTATCATGGTGCAAAAGCCAGTTTTTGTTCTTCCACAAATCCGGCGTTTTTGGCAGATTGCTTCACGCAAATTGCGCATAACTTGCAGGTTATATTCCCTATTGACCGTACGACCCTGAGGCAAGAACTTCTGATGCACCACACCCCTGCAATAGAAGGAAACTGTGAGCAAAACCTTCACGTTCGACCGAACTTTGCTCGCTTTTTTCGGTCTTGGTTCATGCGGCAACTTCCATTGGGATGATTAAGCTTAAGTTTCTACGTCGTAACCATAAACCCATTATTCGTCACCAGTTACGACCCTCTGGAGAACATTTGGGTCGTCACGGACCGAGTACAACATCTCCTAAGCAATGTTAACGCCATGCTGTTGTTAGTCAAAATTGACCAATTTTGGCACGAATTTCGCGGCGACCCGACTCATGCCCAAATCATTGGTTAAAATCGAGTGACACGAGCCAATCGATGTGTTTAGATTCTCAGCTACTTCTCTAACGGTGATTCGTCGATTAGCTAATACTATTTTATTCACTTTATGAATGTTTTCGTCTGTTGTTGACGTGCTCGGGCGTCCGACACGCTGTTCGTTGCTCACATCTTCTCGGCCCTCTGAAATCATCTTGTATCATCGATAAACGTTGCTTTGGTCCAAGGTAGCTTCACCATTTGCCACAGTCAACATTCGGAATGAGTCCGCGCACTTTGTTTTGTTTTTCACACAAAATTTAATACAGATTCGTTAATCCATTTTTTGGAATAGGTTAAAATCAAGGACGAGTCAAAACACATCCAAACATAACAGCTGTCAAAAATTACCTAAACATTCAAAATGGCAGACCTTGTCAGCCTAAGTAAGGGATAAGAGTACCAACATAACGCTACAAAAAAATCAAAAATCAAATTCACGTTGCCCGCGGAAATTCAAAATTTGCGATACTTTTTGAACATACCTCGTATGTACGGTATTGCACATAGTTAGTAGCTGGTAGATTAGTCTAAACCACACAACAATATGACTGCAAATGCACCGTGTAAATAACGAAACTTACACAACATACACCTGTACACGTATGAGGGAGCGTGAACGAACGACGTTGATCATTTTTCGATATTACTTCCCCCCCCCCCCCCCCCCCCGCCCCCCCCCCCCACCTCTCCCCCCCCCCGAAACTGTGACCCCCCTTCTCCAGTAAATCAACATCGACTCAAACTTCCGAACCATTTAGAAATTTCAATAGGTGTCCTTGATTATCTATTTCAAATACTTGCACTAAATCGTTAAAAATAATAAAACTAAATCTCTACATTTTGAGGCTTGATACTTAAGACCCCACCCCTTACACTCCAAAATCGTCAGCGTAGCTTATGCATGCTCCCTGAACAATAAGACTAGGGAAAAGCGAAACAGAGAGAAAAGGTAATAGACAGTATACTACAGTTCAAAACTTCTTGGTAGCCATAGATGATACTGCTTTATACTTAAGTTTAGTGCTCTTGATTGCAGCAGGAAACTCAACGTTCGACTGTCAAGCATATCGTAACGCAAGCCCACGGCCAGCGTTAAATATAAATATGCTGAAACTATTTGACTTGACAACAAACATGCAGTATAAAACAAGACAAATATCTATATCGGTCTTACAGTCACATTAATAAATAAACATTAATATTATGTTTAATTTGACGTATGTGTGTGTGTAATTTTTAAAATTACACCCACACATGTA
>JAPYYV010016584.1:0-20115 GCA_030522625.1 Copidosoma aretas
ATAATGAAAAAATTCCTACTGACTTCCTTTATGAGATATTATATCCTAATTGTAAAAATTTTAGTTATAAATATTTTTAACTTTCACAATAAAACTCTTATTAAAATTAAAATCATAACTTGTATTTATTTAAGAATTATTAATTTTTACTTCATTTTATTATCGCTTCCCAACCATTTGACACAGATAAAAGTATATGTATATCATCGATTCTCATCAGCTTGTTATCTGATACGTTCTTTATGTAAATGTTATTGCGTTATTGGCAAAATGACTACTATCAAGCACTTACGTTTACTCTCACAGCATTCTTTTATTTATTTCAAACTTACTGTAAGTAACATTTTGAAATTCAAATTCTCGCGCGCTTCGTTAGCAGACAGCATGCAGTGCCTCTATCGGTCACTTGTTAAACTTTGTCCCCAACGCAATAATTATTTGGGTTCAAAATAATCAAAATTTGGTTTTCCCGAAAAATGTAAGTACATACAGCACAGGGTGTGGTCTTGGTGCTAAAAATCCCTAGACCAACAGAAAATCGTAAAAGCACTAAGAAATTACACCAGATTAAAGAGTAGCGCAACAGCAGCGCCTCACCAGTGAAGCGAGCGAGTTAAGCTAGGAAGCGAGTGTAGGCTGTGTTCCGCAAACAGTGACAGCAGTAAGCCAGTGGTATATCATGTGAGTGCGAAAGAAAGATCATATCATGCTGTCTCCTTGCACTCCCACGGACTAGGGGTGCGGGCACATATGGAGCGCGTAACGCGTACCGCGTAACCATTTATAAGCTCATGAGAGGAGGCGAGAGGTTCGCACGCGTTACGCGCTCCATGTGACCGCGGCGTTACTGATGTCTCTGTTTGCGGAACACAGCCGTAGTGTGTAGTGTGTACACTGTGTACCGCTCGCGAGGCGCCCCGAGCCCGAGCTGGCCCGAGTCAGTGAAGCCAGGTGAAGCGGCATCTGGCGGCATCAGAACAGCCGTCGCATTATAAAGTCGTCGTGCGGTCGTCGTCGTCGCCGCCGTGCCGATGACGAGCATCCTCGGCGAAGGTTGGCTTGGGTCACTATTAACTATGTTTCAGCAACGACTCCGAAGGTATAATAATATACCGTGCATTATTTATACACCTAACATATACGCACTAACGCAACACACAACCATCAAGCACCTACTTATCACATTGTGTACACATTCGCTCGACGTCAGGGTAATATCAGACAGGCGTTTCTTTTCCTTTTTTTTTTTTATCTCCTTCGCTCTTGCTCGACATTCTTTTTCTTCGACGTCGTATGGCCCTGCCCGCATGATAGGTAAGATTCGTCTTCGTCGTCGTCAACGTCGTCGTCGTCATCGGAATGCATCGGCCTCCCGGTGTCCCCGGTGCTGACTGTCGCTTTTATTTTTAGGAGCAAGCGTATTTTACTTGCCTCGTTTTCGCGTCTCGAATGTCTCGATAGTGACACGAGTGGCTCTGTGTTGTGTTGGTGAAAAATTTCTGTTGTGACTGTTGTGATTGCCTGTTGCAGTTGCAGTGTTATTTTTTTCTTTTTTTCATGAGTGGTACTGTTTTTCCCTTGCCCTTATTACACAGGCTTTCATTTGACGTTCAGCAGTGAAAGTAAAAATTTATATACTTACTATGGGCAAAACGAAAGTCTGCCTTGTGTTATATAGTATAATATAGTGTGATTATAGTTTATTAAGGGTGTGGACAAAAATGTGATCAATTTATTTGAGTGCATTCACTGCATAATGGTGTTGCTCGATTCCTTATCGGTATATTAAGTACTTTTTACAATTGATTGCGAGAAAGACACTGAAAGAATTCATATTCAACGAATTTTCGAATCCGCTCTTCCGCGTCCTAGTTAATTTATATAATTGCGATTTCTAAATGCTCGATTGAATGATCTTGGAAAAAATTATGCCCAATGTTACAAAACTGATATTTATGAATTACTTAGTATTACTTAACTTGGAGTTGAGCAGAAGATCCCTCGTTCGATTCTCGGTTTAAGTATACTTACATCAAACTTTATTACCTTTTTTTTGTTTCCTTTTGTAATATCCATCATAATAACCCTGAATATAACTTCTATCTGGACTGATCATTACCGAAGCTTCCAAGAAGCAATTAGCAGATGGTTTTCTTTTGTTTACACTTTGCAACAATAAAAACTGCATTACTCGTACTTAAGCCAAAAAAATGAATACGCATGTAAAACTATGTAAATAAAGCTTTTAGGTTATATTTACCATATATACCTTATATTATTATTGATAGTGCGTCGTAAAAAATTTGCATTCCAGACAATCTTTATTTTTTTACGTTTTTGTAACAAGTGAAATTCGCGCGCGACCACCGTAATGCACAGTTATTATTACAAAGCCAGTTGTGTAATATATATTGTATTGCAATCAAATGCATGTATTCAATGCAATGTTTAGAAAGACGGCAATAAGTTTTTGACGTTTCGCCATCGAAATATTGTGTGAGTGAAAAAGTGTGCTTAGGTATACGGCGTGAGTTTATGCGTATATGTTGCAAAAAAAATTTACGCCCCCATTTGTTAAAACTGTGTTATTGTATGAAACTTTTTTTCACTCTCGCCAAAATTCGACAGGTGTGGATTTGTCCCGCTTCGTTCCATGTGGCTTTTACCACGGTTGCCGTCTTCCTGTCAGCAGGTGTTTATTATTATTTGTTCTTTTTAACGTATTTCCGATTTTTGACCTTTTCACTGACATTTTCATTTTCATTGTTTTTTTTTTTTCTCATTCAGTTCAAGATAATGCACAAACTTTATTTATTGTTGTTTTGTCTGTATTACATATAACATATATGTATGTCCACAATAATGATGATTAAAGTATGAGTCATTATTGTCATTATACTTGAGATTCCGATTATACTTATCTATATAAATATACACATACATATACAGCTTCAAAATGTTTTTAAATCCGTGCTTGAAATTTTTTTCAGATGAATGTTTCTCACTACGGAATAGCAGGAGCACTTTTTATCTTGCTCGTTGCCATCTTCAGTTTTACAACACTTATAAGACTTGTATCGTGCATAGCTGTCCTGATATTAGGGTAAGAATATTTGATTAGTATGAATATATCTATGATTAAACTTTTTACGATTCGAATATTTATTCCGTTTTTTGTTTTAGAGTCGTTACTTGTATATATAGAAATAATTTGAAACTCGAAGATGACGTCAAGATCGGCAGGGAAAATTTATTTCAAAAAACAGAAAAACTCCGTCAGGTAGAATTTTTTATTTAAAACTTGGTTGTACACATTACAAATTTTCTCCTCGAATCGAAACTAATTTTTTTACGAGATTTTATTGTTTTTCAGCGTCTATTGGGCGAATCAAAGAGAAAGGTGACGGTTACTGCAGACAAACGAGTCACTGGTAGTCAAGTCATTGATGAATCACTGCAAGTTTGTATATGAATTCATTGACCTATTTTCCACAAATCAGTTTGAATCAGATTTTCAAATGCATGACTCATCTTTCAGGAAATTTTAGACTTTGTCCTGAGAGATTATGTGGAGCCCTGGTACAGTGTCCTTACTAATGACGATGAATTTACTAAATCTGTTAAAGATACCGCCCAAAAAATTGCCATTAACATAGCAAACAGGTAACAATCAAATTTCTTTGTGCCGTGTATTCACCAGATATATCTTATATTCTAGTAAATTTGTTTATAACTGTCTCGATTGTATAGAGTAAAAGGCGTAGATTGGATTCCCTACTTGACAACAAGACTTGTTGACGATGCTGCTTCTCACATGAGACTATACAGACAGGCAAGAGCAAGATTGAAACTGTTAAAAGGTAACCAAACTCATAAAGTCAGCAGCAGCTCAAGCACTTCTGGTGGCACGCCGAAGAAAACTCCAACCCACAGGCGAAACAAGAGCGAAACGGACGTTTTCTGGTACTCTCAGTCAAAATTTTACATTCCTAACTTGACAGCCTTGAACGAGCCAACGAAAAATGAAAAGGAGACCGAAACTTTGGAAAAGATATTCTTTGATCTGGAAGTACAGATGGAAAAAAATCTTATATGCAGAGATTTGATTTGTACAGATGAAGCCAAAGAGCTGGCTTTCTTGGAAGAATTAGCAGAGGTTTTACTGTTTTTACTGCTACCAAAGGCTGACTTTGATTGCCTGACTGTGCGATTTATTTTGAGGGAACTCTTAGTGAACGTTATTATTAGGCCTCTTCTAGACCTTTTTTCAGATCCTGATTATATTAATCAGACTTTTATATGGCTGGTGAGTGTTTGTACAGAAATTTTTAGACTTATTAGTTTAGTTCAGTTGTAAGTCAGATACATTGAAAAATGTTTTTTCAGTGCACTAAGGAGGCCACTCTGCGGAGTGACATATTTTTAACTGTAATACGGACAACAGATAGTTTAGAAGAGTTGATGGCGACAAAAACTATTGTTTGTAAAGAAATAGCTTATTTACGATCGAAAGATTCTGGCCACGACGATGATCTGACTGTTAAACAGCAGCTGAACAGTCTTTTGTATGTTAAGAAGATATTAGAAAGTCGAATTATCAGCATGAAGGAAGGCCTAGATGCATCAGAAAGCGACGGGGCTGGTCCCCTTCCCGACTGGAATCGGCTGCTTGTGCCAGGTCATAAACTAGGTATAAGGCTATTTTATTTTTTATTTACGATTTACATGCTAGGGATGTAAAAATTAAAATAACCATTTTATAATTTTTAGTTAATTTGCCTTTGGATGAACTATTAAAAAATAATATAGCTTTGAGTTACTTTATTGATTACATGACAAGTATCAATGCCGAGGCTTATCTGTACTTTTACTTAAATATCTATGGCTGGCGAGTGTCTGCCGAACAACAGATATCCGACATTGAGTTGCAAAAAATTCAAAATGCCCAATCTGGTGCTTCTTCCTCATCTAGGCAAGAGTGCATGTCTTTACTTTCATACCGAAATTCAATTGACTTCAGTACTAAATCTAAAATATCACTTTTATAGCTTGTCAAAAAAGAAAAATCCTGATCTGGAAAATTTGAAAGAGGCTGCAATGAAAATTTACCAGCAATATCTCAGTGATAAGACTTCTTCAAAGCTCCAACTGGACGATAACCTTGTAAAAAATTTGGTTGCCAAAATTAAAACTGAACTAGTGAAGGAGACGTGGTTTGACGAGCTACAGGCTTGCTGTTACGAGAAACTTCAAAATGAAGACAAATTCCTGCCAGCATTCAAAAGGTCGGTCTCGTACTTAAGGCTATTGGCGGAACTAGACCTCCTAAAAGATCCGACCTCCGAAGATGACTCCAAGTCATTGGACAGTATTAGTTTGTCGAGTATCAACAACGAACTCGATGTCCTAGAAGAACATGTTGAAAATCCGAAGGATGGTGAAAAATCAAAAATTGATGGTAAATCATCTATTTTTACAGAAGTCTAATTGTTCGGCACTAACGAATAAAAATAATTTCAGGAATTTCAATCAGCCGAGAAACTAAAAGCAAATCGAGTTCCTGCGATGACTTGGACGACAGAATATCGAGAGGCAGCAGGAGTAGCCGTGACAGTCGAGAAGATAGGCAATCCCGTCAGGGCGCAGGAGAACCTGATAATGTGAGTGTAGGCAAGGATGTGGTTGATGCGGATCAATTCGTCAAGCTCGACGACGGTGCTTGTGATCAGAGCGTTATTAAAAAGCTTCAGCAGGGTCGTTTCGATTTAAATGTCGAAATAATCGAAACGGGAATAGTTAACGATAGGGGAAAGACGTATGGCATCTATGCTGTAGCCGTGACGAAAGTTTACGACTCGGGTTACCAAGAAAAGTGGCATATTTATAGAAGGTAGGTGTTTCACCTGTTTGTCAAATAAAATCGATACAATCACTCAATTTATCAATATTGCTTTTCTAGGTACTCTGACTTTTACGATTTGTACCAGAAAATCAAAGAGAAATATTTCGACCTGGCAAAAATAGCATTTCCCGCAAAGAAAGCTTTTCATAACATGGATCGGTCGGTCCTTGAAAGACGAATGGTCATGTTAAACGCGTGGTTGGTGCAGCTTACGAAGCCCGCAATCATGGAAGGCCACATGGGACTTCAAAATTTATTACTAGTATTCTTGGAACAGGGAGACTACGACAAGGGCGTCACCGGGGGACACATTGCGAGGACTGTAAGTTTTTTTAAGTCGTATATTGCTGCTGTATTGATGGTGAATTGAAAAATATTTAATTATTCTTTCAGATTATCAATCCATTAAAGACCTCCGTGAAAACAGTTACTCAAACGGTAAAAAATATGCCAGATAGTATGATGAACACTGTTGACGGCGTAATGGATAATATAAGTAAATTATTTGGCAACTCGAAAAAAAACAGTGTATTCTATGAAAGTGTCAAAGTAGGAGCAGGTCTAGACACAGAGGTAAATATTGAGTTGATAATTTGTTAATTTAATAAACTATACCATTTTATAAATGCGTTAATTAATAATTCTAGACGGATGATAATATTCCCCTGAGGATCATACTTTTGCTCATGGATGAAATTTTCGATTTGAAAAATCGAAATCAATGGTTACGACGCAGGATAGTCACGCTACTGCGACAGATTATTAGGACAATGTTTGGTGATATCGTGAATCGACGGATTGTTGAATATGTATCCCTACTGACTAGTCCAAAAAACGTAGCGCATTACCTAAAACTTTTTAAGTAAGCGTTTAACCTTCAGGGCTGTGTTATTTTACAAAAAAAAAAAATTTTTTTTTTTCTTCATGTAAAAATATCTATCCTTACAGACAAAGTTTCTGGCCAAATGGTGTGCTGGCTGATTCAAAACCCGTCCGGGACCCCGAGACGAAGAACCGAACGCGCGTAGCTGCCAAGGTGGCCTTGCTCTCGTGTCTATCTGACGAACTGAAACATATCATCGGCAGTGAGACTACGCGGCGGGGCCTCATACGCGTCTTCGAACTGTTTCAAAGGCCTGTGCTGAATCGAAGGCTGCTGTATGTGTTGCTCGAAGGTATTGTTGAAAATCTGTTTCCACAGACGGATCTTGTGTCTATTTTTAGGAAAATGTACTCTGTGTCGCCTCGTGTTAAGGCTAAGAGCAAGACGAAATCTTGATATTGGAACTAGAGTGTGCAAGTGTGAAAACATGTGGTGACGTTGTTAGATGACAGAGTGATAAGATTTTACATCCTTCTTTTCTCTGATTTCGTATTGGATAGATTTAATTTTTATTGATTTCATTTTTTTTTTTATCTAAATTGCTAATCCGACGTTGTGAAAGCATATTTTTCACGGATATTTGATTGTAAGATTGTATAAGAACGTAGCATGTGATCGTTATAAAATCTTTTTTACTTCCAAAATGAATATTTTGACTAAATTTTCAAGAAAATTCATCACGTGGTTAGTAACGATTGTTGACTAGAACCGTTAAGATATCAGGTGATTTGAGGGAACAAGTGTAGTTGTATCAAGACTTACACAAAATTGAAAAAAAAGTTTGTTAGGAATGTTTGCACTTCTGTTGACCTCACTGCTGAGCGGTAGGACAACGGAGAACTCAAAGAATTATATGTGCACGGGCCTCTATTGGGCCAAAAGGAAAACGTATCGGTATTAAAATATATTTTAAAATTAACCATTGAAGAAAAAACTTTTTTGATCTCTTTTAAAACAGAGACCTGTATAGGTAAAGCACAAGTATGCAACTTTGTACGTGCTACCCAATTCATAGGTATAAACGTTACATGTGAAAGCGATATTCACGCATAGCATTTTTTACTGTAAAACTGGGCCTTGTTAATAAATATTAGTTATTTATGAAAAAAAAAATTAATATTTTCTACATGGTACACATTGCAGTTATTCGAAATAGTATGTGATGGCTCAAATGGTTTCTACTTTACCGGCATTTAATTTTATCGTCTGTATAACGTGTTTTAATAAAATTAAAAATCCGTCATGTAAATATCAAAAGTTCAAGTTTGAAAACAAAATTTCCCCTGAACTTTGTCAACAACGGGTAATGTATATCAATGTTTAACTGTCTTTAAAAGTGTATAATCATAAATGTTGGTAAAGAAAGACTAAGGCCGCGGTAACATGGAATACGGAACCCATTCAGGGGTAAGTACTCAAAAGGGACACCCACCCAGTTGTAACTGTATGCTAAAGTATACCTATATATAGCACTTTAGCATACAGTTACAACTGATGGGTGGGTGTCCTTTTTGAGAACGCTGAACCCATTTGAGCCCGCATGAGAGTGAGAGAAAAGTGCACGCGGAAAAGACCTCTCTGTCTCTCTCTCGCTCTCATGGCTCTGATGGTTCCGGATCCGGATTGCGGATTCCGTGCTCCATGTGACCGCGGCCTAAGTCCCATCAATTCATTCCATCAGCATTTCAAGAGAGAATTGAGAAAAATTGAAATCTCGCTTCAATTTCGAGCCAAAGAAATGATTTTTTACGCAATACTTATGTTCGGAGATGAACAAGGAAATTCATAATTTTGTAAAAGTATGAATACAACAGGATTCGTTTCAAGTGCCATTGGACTAGCAATTTTACGTATGTTAATACATTTAATAAAATCAATTAAGTACGTCGTAATATAATGCGAATTTTTTAATTTTTATAAAAAACTTTTTCTACCGAACGAGTAAATAGAACATTCGATTCATAAATTTTTTCCAAAGGAATCGATTCAACAATCTTTTAATTAATTATTTTTCTTAAACATTATTTTTTTTATAAATCAGCTATTGAAATCGTGGATAAATTACGTTACTACAACCTTCGATGTAGTTATATCCGATCTATTTTCAGTTTCATATGATGAATTGTATTTTCATCAACAATTTAATTATTTATTAAACTTGTTTGCAACAAGAAAATACATTAATTTGCCAATTATCTGGAAACGACATGTCTTTTCATCGATGAATTTTTGATAAACAGTAACTTTGTGTATCGTTGTAAATAAGAGAGAACGAACAAATTAAAATGTTGTAATGATAGTTTTTAAATGTTTTCGAGACACACTGAATGTTCTGTTGTACTGTTTTGTATTTATCATACAAAATGTACTTATTTTGTATTTAATCGCGCGCAAAAGAAAATAAACACACGCAAAACACACACAAACATGCATCATACATGCACACGTGATTATAACTCATCAGAGCACACAACATTCGAACGTGTATAATATTATGGCTGCGCAAAACTGTACATCGATGTTGGGGTGTAAAAAAAAAAAAAAAAAAAACAAAAAAAAAAAAAAAAAAAAAAAAAAAAAAAAAAAAAAAAAAAAAAAAACTGTACATATAATTGTAATATTCCTATTTATTTTTCTTCTTCGCTGTCAATAAATTTGGTATACAAACATCATTCATAGCGTCACCATTTTTCGACAAAAGAAACGTCGCCTTCTTACAAGTGCAGTGTATCAAAAAAGCGCGGCACCGGCCGAGCAACGATATCTCAGCACCTCCCCGCGCGTCGCGTTCCCCGAACCACGAGAAAAAAAGGAACCTCCCCGCGTCTCCGAACTAATCCCAATTCGCCAGCCCCCCGCCCATCAAAGAAACGAAAGCGCCGACTCCAACTATTGTACCGCCGCACGGTACAGGACGGAGGGGACGGAAACAAAGCGACAACGCTTCCGCGGAACGCATCGGCCGGAGAGATTCTTGCACCCCCGTGCAGTGCACGCAGCAGTGATTTATAAAAAAAAAGAGGAGGAGCGCGCGGGTCCCGTACTGCAGGGTGCGACGCCGAACGGAACGGCGCGGGGGGGTGGATTTTTTTATTTCCATCGGCCGCTTGCTGTACACCGGTACGACGAACCGCCACGGGCTTCGTTCGCGCGGGCGGGTCATACCTGAGGTGACCATACGTCCCGCTGTTCCCCTCGATAGCAAACGTGTCCCGCTTTGCCCGCGGATGCTCAAGCACCGTTCCCTGCTCGTTAATACTGGAGCGAGCGCAGTGAAATTACCGTGGATGACCTTTTTTTTGGACATACTACTATAGCTAACTTGATGGATAATTTTAAGCGTACAATTAGTGGTCTTTTTTTCTTTTTAAACATAACGTGTCCCGCTTAAAGGCTAATAAAAAATGGTCACGTACCCCCGAGACGGTCGAAACTTCGACGACGCCCGTCGGCGATCAAAAATTCACACCTCGGGCACAACGGGCGCAACGAGTCTCTGACGACGCGGGGGTAGGAGACAAAGGGACGGCAGCACCGCGCTCTCTCTCGAGTGTATCTTTCGGATGCAGCTGGGGGGGACGCGGGCACTTGTGTGATATACTTGTTGGGCGCAGACCCCACCCCCCCCCCCCCCCCCCCCCCGCACCTGGCCCGGGGCTACTACTCCCAAACAGCGGCGGGGGGGCGGGGCCGAAGGGATTTCGGGGGCCATTGTAAGTATGGCACGAGCTCGGGCGAGATTTTTCATTTTCAGAGCGCGCGTCCTGCAGGTATTAATGCACGAAGCAACGCGCGGGGCCGGGACGCATATACACATCGGATGGTGCCCTGGTACCCGCGACGGGGCTTGCACTTGTGTGCTCGGCTGAATGTTAAAAGTCTACACAAGCAAGTAAGTACAGCGCCGGATGATCATCGTCAGGGCCAAGGTTCAACTTTCGCGATTCCGCGGACGGTGTGTTGGTACTGACAGCCCTCGGGCTCTCTTATTCTCCGCATCCTTCTGGAGCTACTGGTGCTGGACAGCGTGCTGGAGCAAAGGACTACTTGGTAGTGTGGGGAAAGAAAAAAGTTAGGGGAGGAGGATGGTGGCAAGGGGGACGCGCGCGCGCTCGTGGAGTGCAGAGAAGAAAATCGATATGCATGATTCACGCGCGTGTATGGCGCACGCACGCACTAGCTTTTTCTGTCTTTGTTTCTTACTTACACGCACGTGCATCGGCACATGTACACTTTTTTCAAGAAAGAGAGAGAGAGAGAGGGCCATGCCATGTATTACATGTATGTATGCACACCCTTATACGCGCTGCAGGGGGAATTGGGTAACGAACGCGCCGCGCGTGGAGAGCAGTGGTGGGGAACATTGGGGGGAAGCCGCTGTATATGCTATACCACCACCGCCAGCTATAGTGTTGCAGGGGTACGAAAGAAAAAAAAGGGGTGGGGGGGGGGGCATTTTTGCCTCTCCTCCACCTCCCCTTCTCGGCTCGTTCGCCCGTTCGTTACATCGGGCGCCCCTAAACGTATACGCGCGCGTGAACAATACAGGCGTACGCATTTTGGCGGGGGCTGCGACGAGTATAGCGGAGCAGCAACCCCCGACTACATTATAAACGCGCGCGTACGCAGCAGCTCCGCCGCTTCTATCCCTGCGCTCCCGCGGGTCACTCGATCAGTCGTGTCGCTATGCTCGCTCGGCCAGTTGGTACTTACCTACGCAGTGGACCCATGCGCAACGTCGCGCGCAAACTCTCGAGCGGTTTCGCGCGTCCGCGTTGCTCCGTACAACATGTGATACACTCGCGAGTGCGCGCCGCGTGATAACGACCAACGATTACCGCAGCTGTGCCGGACGGACGTTCGAATGTTCGCGCGCCGAGTTTTCGGGTTTTCCCTCCCGCCGTTGTTCCGAAGACGCTGCGGACATCGCCCGACGATGGTTGCACAGCTGCAACTCCAACGGGGTAAGCTAGCTGGTCGTCGAGTCTTTTCAGCTCGCGCGTCGTCGCGCACCATGGCCGGAAGATTCATTCGCTGCTTGCCCGGGCCCTGCGACGATCAGACGCGCGAGCTTGGAGCAGGAGATTCATGAGCAATCTTCGGAATTTTTCCGCTCCAAATTGCGGGTATTTCACCAACCTTTTCTTACCCAAAAGGATACCCCCCCCCAGATACATCGCGGTTATTAATCCTCTTCGAACCTATCTGGCGCGGTTGTACGACAGCTGTATAAACGTTCCGTCGAAAGGACCAACCATCGGATAACTTGTTCACGAGTACGAGTGCGGATTTTTGCCGCAGCAAGCGTGAAACGGCTCAACTCTCTCGCGCGCGCGCGCGCGCGCGCAACGCACTGTAAAATAAAATAAAACAAACGAAGAAGAGGAACGGTCGCGGGAGCGTTTCGTGGAGTCAGTCGATCGGATTCGACTCGTGGGATCGATCGGAGCTCGCGCGCGGCCTGCATCACCCACCGCCCGCCGAGCTGCTGCTGTGCGTACATGTAACTCGTACCATATTATACCGCGGTACAACTGTGGCGCGCATATGTCCACGGAAAAGCGGTCTACAAAACAGCGGCAGCAGTTGGCGCGAATGGATCACGTGCTGTGTACATGTATACTGCACCCTTGCGCTCGTGCATTATATTTTATATACGCGAGTGTACCGGAGGGGGGAAGCGCCGCAGGGGTGAGAAGAAAAAGAAAAAAAAGTTCGAGGGGCGGGGGACACGGGGGAGGCAGTTTTCCTTGCCGGTGACGTCCGTACACCAGCCCCTCCACACTTTTGTTTTCGTTGGCGGAGGTGCAGGACACGCTTTGCACCATGTACATATAATAGATGCATGCGCGGATAAATGCAGCTAAATTTGCTTTCACTCTTGTTCGCTCTTCGCGACGTGGTTTGTTTCGGATTGTACTGTTTCGCGGTGTGTGTTTGTACATTTTTAACGCGTTCCTCTCGCCTCTTATTTGCACGGTCGCTCCAAAAAGTCTCCCCCTGCAAAAGAACCGTCAAAGTGTCCGCCCAGAAAAGCCGATGACTCGCGGATCGCCACCTATTTTATACAGCGGAGCATCGACAGGGCTGTACGTAGAAAACTTACGCGGGATGCATCGGTACGTATATGGTAAACTTGTACGCGCTAGGGGGAGACTTCGATGCCCGCACGGGCGTGCAGCATAACGCCCGCCCCCGACGCTCCGTACCTCGAACGTACGATGACACTTTTCCGGTTTTTCGGATCTTTTTTTTTCCCACCCGCCTGTACGTCCCCGCCAGTTTATTCGTCGAGAAACGTTCAATCCAGCATCCACGATTGGCCCAAAGCTTCGCGAAACAATTTCCATGCACCGACGACGACGACGTCGTATAGGGCTGCACGGGGCGCGAGCGCATTGATATACTTAAGTACAACCTACACCTTTGGGCCGTATAGAGGACCAGCAGCAGCAGCAGGAAACACTTAAGCCGCTGACAGCTCGCACGCTTCGGCTCCTCCGTGCATGTGCACGCCCACTCGACGGACGGACGGACGGGCCGGGAGGAGCACATCCTACGGGGGCATCCGATTACTCTTATACAGTGTGCCTGCCCGCAACCCACCTGCACACACACCGGCACGGGGCTCCCTCTCCCTCGCTCTTTTTTTTGGGAATCCTTTTTTCCGCGTCGCCATCGCTCCGGTTTATAACGCTCGCGCGCTCTGAAACGCACGCGGCGCACACCAGCACCGATCTCGTTCGTCGACCGCGCGCGCTCTGTCCGCGAATCGTTGGATGTATCGGGTTACAGCCCCGGCTAAAATTAATCCACGCTCGATGAACCCCCGCTGCCTCGCTTTCCCCCCCCCCGTCGCGCACAACGGATGTACCCTTACGTGAACGCGGCGATTCGAAAAACGCGTCCCGAGCGATGCGCGATGTGTATAATACAAGGGCAGCGAGGCCGAGGAGAAGCAGGAGCGCAGCATATTAATATCGTGCGTGCAAAATATACAAGCAGCGTGTGCATGCGTTATACGAGTACGCGCGCCAGCAGCCGCGATATAAGTTACGCCGGCCGCGTTTGCGGTCGCGAGCCGGTCGTCGTAACGAGATACGCCTGGGACTCGGAATGAGCGAAACGACGGGCCGGCGCGCAATAACGATCGATCGGCACCCAGTCGCGCCCGCGGCGCGAGGGAATCACCATGTACTTTGGCGCGCGGCTGTTCGGCGATGCTCTCTCGACGGCCGTCCGCGTGGAAATGTTGAGCGGGATCGGTATAGCGATGCGGAACGGTCGTTCGCGAAATCTTGGGATTTTGGTTTTTCTACGGCGAGTTGCGAAATAGTCACGAGCGCGAGCGTCCGGGACGCTTCGGAGGACAGACCGGAAACACGATCCAAGCGCGCGGGTAAGTAGTAAGAGAGCACGTATGTTCTGCCATCGGAGAGCGGCGGCGGCGGCGGCGGCGGCGGCGGGCTCCAAGCGTGACGTTTCGCGGTGGACTTTGAGACAGAAGGACGAGGGAAAGCCGGGACGGTCGTAATAACGGCCCCGGAAGATTCGCCGACAAAAGGCCCGGCTTCGAGTTTCCGTCGATGCGCCTGTCTATGTATCGTCGCGCGCGAGGGCGTAAGCACACATGATTGTGACGCGCGTGCAAGATGCGATGTACAATGGCCTCCTCGCGATCCGAATCTTTCCCTCACGACGACGGCGAAGACAAAACCTGTCGGCAACAACATGGAAGAAAAGGAGTAGCAGCAGCCCTTTCAGCCGAGAGCGAAAAACAAGACGGGGCGACGCGCTCATTGTTTCCGTACGGCCGGGCGCGCACGCATCCAGTATTACGTATGCAGAGTAACGAAAGAACGGGGGAAGAAAAAAACGAGCCAGAAGGACAGAGAGAGAGAGAGAGAGACGTCCGGGGATATATAGGAGGGGGGGGGGGGGGGGGGGGGGGGGGGGGGCAGAAGAAGTGTGTAGAAGAGAGAGAGGGTGCACATGCACACGCGCGACCCGGTGTAGGCTTACCCCATGGGTGTGGGATTACCACCACCTCCTCCTCCTCCTCCTCTGCATCTCCATCAGCCTCGGTACTCACCTACACGCTCGAGTCCCCGATATATTAAGTTACCGCCCGCTCCTCAGCGCCGAGCGAACGACGGACCGCCGGCATATAGGAAGCCATCCCGCGGCCCGCCGGGACAGTATCCTCGGGCTCCTCGTCGCCGGCGTAGCTGCTCCTCCGCAGCTGCTGTCCGTTCGTTCGGTTTTTTTTTTTCGCGTCGGGGGACCCTCCGCGAGTCCGGGTTTTTCGCGCCCGGCCCTCGCGCCCAGGGCAGAGTGTACACGCACGATACAAGGGGGTGCTTGCGCCGGGGAAGACAGCTGGCGAGCGCGAGCTCGGCCATGGGTATGGATACACATATTTTTGATTGAAAAGCAAAAACGCCGAGAAAGCCCGTAATTTCGTCGATAGCGCGCTTCGGGCCGCCCTGGCCGGATGCGCGCGTCGTACTCGAAAACACCCGAGGTCGGGCAAATTACGTGTCTTCCGGCTTCAAATTCCCTCGGAGCCGTCCCGCGCGTCGTTCGCCGCAGGATGAGCGACAAAATCCCCCGGTGAGATCCGATGTATGTTTCTCGCAGTTGACCGTTCGTCGCTCTGTATCGTGCGTTTTACTTCGTTACGTAAAAAAGTTGACGCCGACAGACTAGATGCACATTGTATCATGTACGTGTATTATCCCGGGAGGACTGCAAATACAACACGAGTGCAGTATAATATGCGGAACGCCGAGAAAAATATTGCGTTTCTCTCCCCCCGCGGGCGCGTGAAAACCGATATCGGCCCCAGTCCGGTTACGCTGCACCACCGCTGCAGTATATACTTGTGCGTTGTGTACAATACGGGTGCGGGTAACAGGTGCGCGGAGTAAGGCGACAATGAAGGCCGATCGGCTTATATTATATTATGTTTTATACGCGGTGAGGCAAGAGGAAGGAAGCAAAGTATATGCATACAACCCGTGGGACGGAGGAGAAGAAGTTTAACCAAAGAAGACGTTAAGATAGCAGAGGTACTGGCTTCTGTGCGTGCTGGGGTGCCTATTTCACATCGCCTAGCACCATTTGAAATCAGTACTGCTCTTCTTAAACATTCGCCGTTTCCCGGCCGTGCATGTACGAGGTGTTCAAACACACATCATCGGAATAATGTGTTAACAGGTAGATACGTACATAAGGTGCGATCGAATGAAACTAGTGTGATTAAGTGATACAGGAACGTTCGTTTTATTTTTCAGACTTTCGTCTTATTTTTTCTGCCCTCGAAATGGGCAGCGCACAATATATAATATATATTTTTTTGTATATAACATGTATTATGATTCGTTATCGCGGCTCGACAGCTGATTATAATAATAATTATTATTATTATTATTATTATTGTTGATCATTTTTTTCAATACTAATTTACAAGTTACGATATGCTCTTCGCACAATATATAAACTTACCATCGATCTCTATCATAATCTTACTTTTTTCTCAAGCTTACACACCTGCTTGCAAGTAACAATAATCAATATATGTATATATATAAGCGTCTCACGTATTACACGTGCCTATGTACGTATATTATATAATATTGCGATTTGCGAGGAATTATTAAAACGATTGCAAATTAAGAGAGAAGGTATACTAACACAGAGCGAGATAAAGAGGAGAGCCAAGAATTTACACAATCGATATGGACAACATTTATACCTGCATGTATACGTACGTATGTATAATATATATGAAAAAAAAAAATTCCAATTCATAAAGATTCACCGAGCAAACTTATAGTTATTCGTCATCATCATCATCATCAATAATGAAATAATAATAGCGACAAAATTAATCAATCTTATGCATTAACAGATGAGTAATAAATAAAACGAGATGTACGCGACGACGGCTGCGGTCGCTTCTTCTTCCTCTTCTGTACCCTTTGCCCGACGCGCTGCAGCACCAATGCAGGCGCATCGTCGAAGGAAGGGAAAAAAAAAACAAAAAAAACAAACCCCCGGCGGCACCGGCCGGTACATCAATATGTACAGTACGAAACAAGCGTTGATGCGGGGCCTCTGTACCCAGGGCCCACGAGAGACCTATTCTTCTTCTTCTTCGCCGACGTTCGGGAAGCGCCTTCGGGCCCGCAGCCGTCTCGATCCAGGAAACGGCCGTCCCTTCGTCGCCCCGTCAGCATCAGCGGCGGCATCAACGACAACTATCGACAAGCAGCGGCGGCGGCGACGGCGGCTACCCGCGGCGAGTTATGTGGAGTCCTTGCTTCGGCCTTGCAGCCTCGTCCAGGTCTCGCCCAGGGCCTTTGCGAAGTGGTCGTCCACTGGACAGGGATCGAAGGTAAATGTTTTATCGGGTGAGTGCGCAAAAATGACAAAAATTTCGACAATAATGCACTCTCTGGTCCATTACCGATAATACAACGTACCACTGAGGCCGGTCTCCTTGTCGCTCGTCGCGGCGTTGAACACGGCCGCGTAGTCCTTGAGGCCGAGGGAGCGCTTGAAGTGCTCGTCTATCGCGGGATCGCTCGCCACCCCGGCCGTTCTGATGCCCGTGCGCTGGCCCCGCGTCGCCGCCGAGGGCGTCGCGCTCGCCGTGGGCGTCACGGCCGTGTCCTCTGTCGTTGCTCCTGTTGTTCAAAGTGGGCATTTGCAAAATTATCCCGGTTTTTTATTTTCGAACATGATATTATCTTATTGTCACGCGCTTCGTTGTTTATGGGGGGGGGATTTTCCGCGCGAAACATCCTTTCATAAATCTCACACGCTGAAAATAGTTTTTAATCTCCAACAGAAACGTTGGACGTTGGTTCTTTTTCATGGTGGAGTATATAGTTGGGAGGGTTGGATTTTACAAAAATTACAAATCCATGCTACTCGTGTCGAACTACTTGGATTCGAAATAAAAATGGAAAAAGAAGAAAAAAACCCAGCACAAGCACCCACCAGCGAGAAACTCGGCGGCGTTCTCGGGCGAGTGGAGCCCGTGATGCTGATGGGGCGCGGCGGTCGTGGGCACAATGACGCTGGGCCGACTGTGGTGGTGGTGGTGGTGGTGGTGCTGATGGTGGCTATCGTGGGACGGTTGGCCGGCAGTGCCGCCGGAGCAGTGGACCGCCGCCCGGGCCGCCGACATGTCGAGGGCCTCGCTCTGGATCGGGTCTCGCCTGCGCTCCTTGCGCCAGCTGCTGCTCGGCCTTCGCTGCAGATTCGTCCCCTTTGGCCTCTCTTCTGCGAATGCGAAAAAATTTTATTTTCATCGGTTTTTTTTTTTGGCTCATCACAAGTTGTACGCTTTGCGAGAGAGAGCGAGAGATGGTGGCACACCTTATATACTGCTTTATCATAATAATTTTTTTTTTTTCAACGTATCCGTTTACAGGTATGTATAGGTAAGTTGAGGCACCAAGTCGCGATTGGGCGGTGAAAAATGAGAAGCTTACGAATTCACATACTGCTTGTATTGTAGAGTGTACAAGATACCCCCGCATGTTTTGCATTCATACGAGTAAATCAATTGTTTCTGCGTAGCTGTACCGACCGACGTTTGTTATTTACGCGAAGGAAGACAATTTTCCTGGTATTGAAAAAAAAAAATTCAAATTAATTGACATCAAAACTTATCGCTGTTAAAAATAAGACACGGCCATTAGCATATTTTTACATGCATATTGTTGACGTTCTGTATTAGCGCAATATTGTTGGTACAGCGTGCCGATTATAAAGATGTTCGAGTATCATCAGGCTCAACAATCGATTCTCCCAAATCAAAACGGTTGTACGATCGCTTTGTTTTCATTCCAGCCGAGCGATAAAAAGAAATAATTCCGCTATCATCGTCCTGCTGTATTTTATACGTATATGATACACGAGTGCAACGCAGGTACGCACGCACGCGTGTTTTTATCCCTTCTGATGTTAATACGATTCGGTATTCGTGATTTGTCTATACATAATTGTGGGTCGGAAAGATGTTCTCCTCAAACCTGTCATCGCTCATCGCGTCCCGTGATGCATCATCGGCAGGTGTTGCGTTTATTATCCGACCCCTGGTGGTGTACGGTACCCGTCAGGAGCACCCCGAAGCTAATGATCACGAATTCCCCCGTTAGCGCAGCAGACGCACGGTACTCATCATCAATCGCACCTCGTATCGCTTACTCGCACGCGAAATACACCCAGAGCAGCCACGGAGCGGAGAGGACGAGAAGTTGTGCGAAAAAAAAGGCCCACAGCGTCGTTTTCAGCTCCCCGGCGACGCGACACCGCGGGGAGTCGTAACAGGCGAGTCGCAGTTTTTGCCTCCGCCAATGATCTTCATGAATAAGTCATGCACCAGGGAGCGCGCCAGTATATACACACACCTTTTATCATCGTGCACATATGCGGGCATTCATACGCGCGCGAGTTTCCCCTCGGACGGACGCCGGCGGTTTTTCGCGAGCCGCTAATCGGCCCCGCTAATTTTCGCGCGCTCCCTCCTCGCGCAGCTCCGCGCGTTTCATCGCCGCCGAAAATACATCCCCGCGCGAGCGAGACTTTGATTACCCGGGGCAGCGCGTGTATACATCACACGTGTTGTAAACGTGGCCGGTGTTGCTGATACTCGCTCTTTTTCCGTGTACCGCCGGACGCGGGGGGGAGCTCGAGCTTGATCGTTAAAGATGCCACGTCGCTTAGCTCCGTGGATTTTCGCGCTCATCGCTTACGAGCGCCGCACGCGTCGGATTGGACAGTCGCGGTGATCCCGGGGCGTATGAATGGCCATTGTTCGGCCAAAACTACTGTTGGTCCCGCGAGTACCCATATTATACAACGGCCCGCCGTCGCCTGGGAACGCGTTACCCGCGGGAATGCGATTAGCAGTAGCCGATGATGGATGCAACAGTTGTATAGAACCATGCCAGACGCAAAGGAACAAACGCGTACCGAGAAATCTCGGCTGCGATTACGGGCGTTCGCGCGTCCGTATCCATACGTACAGGTATACATGTATAAGTATTGTCGTGAGCGCGAGATGCTTCGGATTCCCCGTTGGTCGGGCCGCAGCGACGCTTTTTTCCTCTCCGCGCGGCGTTTGAAAAATGCTCCGCGATTTATTGTCGAGTATCATCGGGGGGATAGGGCACGAGCGCCGTTTGTCGTTTTTTCCATCACTATACTTACGGCCTACATTCGCGATATTGCATGTACATATGTATAGTTCCGAGAGTCGCTCCCCGAAGATAGGGGGGGGGGGGGGGGGGGGGGGGGGGGGGGGGGGAAGAGG
>JAPYYV010016585.1:0-12763 GCA_030522625.1 Copidosoma aretas
ATATCTTCGTTTATTATATAGTTGTATGATTTAAGGGGAGCACTGGCCCCCCCCCGCTCTCTACCCCCCCCCCCCCCAGCTCCCGCCCAATTACGTAGTTATTCGTTCATTTTTACGTGATTCTTAACCCAGTTTGTTTTTGTTAGGTCTCCCTTGCGAATGAATGATAGAAAATATACAATTATTATACACATTAATAAATAATATTGTGAAAGTAGAAAAGCAATGACGTTTTGGAAAACATAATAAATTATAAGTAAAAATATAAAAAAACATAGTGAATAGTTATTTTTTCACTTGGAGAAATTCAGAATTCATAAAATTTGAATACAATTTGATAACATTCTATTCTTAAAGATTTTTGATTATTTCTAAAAAAATTTATTCTGTTGTTTTCCACCATATTATTGGCATGTAAAAAAAATTGTTGGATTAGTATTCCGCCGTATAACAATGGATTAAAATTCTGTGATTTGGGTCTGTAGGATAGTCTATATAAATAATATTGTAAAAGGGATAAAGTTTCAGTATCATTCTTTGAATTTTTACTATAATTGGTACTCCATCCTATGTCTCCTAAAGGAAACAAGATAGGAAAAACCATAGGGTCTATGAAGTGAGAAAATTTGTTCAAATATGTGTGCGATGGTATGTCCTCTGGTAAATGCTTTGGATATACGCATAAATCAAATTTATCGATTATACCAGAATTGGAAACAATAATTGCACCACATTCTGGTACCAATGGTTTATTATATCTATGTTTTTGGTTATCATTTTTTCGAACAAAATGCATTTTATAATATGGCAAATTTTGAATATTCGCTAATTAGTGTCAATGTTTATACTTTTTTGCAATTGGATTATTACTCATGATATCAGTTAAAAATTCGACATGATTTTTTATCAAATTTTTATTTGTTTTTAATCTTTTTTCAACAGCAATTCAATCATTGTAAACATAAATTTGACAACATGATGATTCTTTTTCTTTAGTTGGAATTAGATAATTAGGTGAACGATGACAAATTTGACCTTGAATTTTTAAATTATAAATTGCTTTCCTTTTTTCTTGAATAAAATTGGAGTCAAAGATAGCAAAACAAAACATATTATTGCAATATCGGATTAAATGTGTGAATTCTTCATCATTTAGCAAAAGATATTCTAATTCTTTGTCGTAGGAACTTAATGGTGATAAAAAAAATTTTCCTTGCGTACAACAATCAAATTTTTTACGTTCCTCGTTCCAAAATACAGCTGAACAATGAGGACATTCAATATTTATTACTCCGAAATATGATTCTTTAATTTTCGATAGTGATTCGTCCAAACTAATTTCAAAACTATGTTTTAACTTTGATTTTTTACAAAGTAATTTCTTTTATATCATAATTGACAATTTTTCTTTTTCTTATTCTTGTATTCTGGCTGTATATTTTTTAAACATATTGTCTAATGTTATCATTGTTGAAATCCAAAATATAAAACAATCCATTGTCTGAATTTTCTGTCAAAAAAAATGTCAAGTAGAATTTATTTGAAACTTTGGATAACAGAAAATAAGAAAAACCAGAATTCTCAAATAAAATTTTTGTATGTATGTTATATATAAGAACAAAACTTTGTATTTCAATTTCACTACCTTTAACTCCAAATTCACTCATATACTCCTCATAAACTGTTTTTTTATGAATGCCATTATAATACTGATGACTAATAATAAAATCCTTAAAATATTCCCATTTTTCAATGACGTTTTTAACAATTGTATATCGATCTTTCAGATGAAAATTTTCAGAATCAAATAAAAGAAAAGAAAAACATCGGAATACACCATTTCCATCTCTTGTTACTGTAACTTTTTCTTTAAAGCTCATTTTTTTTGGTAAATTTAAAGTAATACATGTTTCTTTTTTTTCTTTAAGAGTTTTTTTTTGTATTTAAGATTATATTTAGATATTTTTCTTTGCAGTTCGTGTTATTAGTTTAATACAAAATGTTGAAATGGCCAGAATCATAATTTCCGTTAAAAATCAAAGCTAATTGTGAATTATTTAAAGGATTTCCAAATGATTAATTTCTCTCAGAATTTTCGATATTAACTACAATAAATACCTTAAAAATATCATCAAAACTCATAATTTCAATATCGCTAGCATAAACACCAAACTTGGACATTTGATCAGCGTAATTTTCTTTAATTTCAATAATATGGCAATAGTCATTTCCCTTTCTGAAATTTTCATTATAACTCTATCTGTTTACTATGTTATTGATTATAACTTTTCGTAATTGCATGTGAAAATCTTGTGAAGCAAAACAAAAATAAGAACAACAACGAAACAAGCAATTTCTATCACCTTCAACTTGAATATTTGAATTAGACATTTAGGCTTACTTATGTATTCTGCAATACTCAAGATAAGATTTTTCACTCCGAGAAAAATTTGAATTAAATTCTACTTACAAAAATAAGTTATATCGCAAAACGTAATAATAGGGTCCTCAAGTCAAGAATTTTATCAGCAGTTCGCGAATCCCAGGGAAATAAGTTGTGTAAATCAGCTCTTTAATACAGCCTCTTCAAATCCGTAACCACGACAATTGGAAATACACTGTGTGTGTTTGAAGAGCAAAGAAATCGGTATTAATTATAAATGTTATAAGGATGTTGGAGTGTAATTCATATTAAAAAAACCAGAAAAAATATTATAGTGCTCAAAAAAATTCCACAATTTAAAAAAATAAAAATCCTATGTTATTTAAATAGGAAATCAAATTTCGTCTAGGCGTACGTGTTAGCTGCAATTTTTCAGGTTTTCAAGGTGTAGATTATTATTTTAGGATACAACAAAGGTATTCCAGGGGGTACATTACATGATCAAGAAGTCAAAATCGGTAAATAACGGACACCATAATATATATATATATATATATATATATATATATATATATATACATCGGTAAGTCTGCCGTTACTGGCTCAGAACGACTTCAAAAATGGGTTGGAGAAATGTTAATTAAAAAAAATTTTTTCTTAAGTATTTGACTTACAAATACTATCAATAACAAATATCTAAAGCGATTCTACTACATAATTTTTTGCTCAAAAGATATACGATATTTTATTCAAGCCAGTAGTAGTCAATTTTCGAGAAACATACGTCGGCTTCTAGCATGTGCAGCTAAGTTGCTTTAAAATTAGTTGTAACTAAAGTTGGTTAAAAAAAATTTTTTTTACAGTATTCCTATGGCAAATACGATCTTTATCAAATACCTAAAGCGATTTCACTACAAAGTATTTTATTTTAAAGATACACATCATTTTGTAATGGTGAATTTCAGTCTGTGATCTCAAAAATACATCAGTTTGTAGTACGTGCAGGTATGATGCTTGTCAAGTCGAAGTGTTTCAAAACAGTTTAAATGAAAGCTGGAATCAAGCCCTTTCGATTAAATAAAAGTTTATTTAATTTGGTGCTACCGTCCGAAAGTTACAGCTGTTCAAAGAAGAGACACAAAAATCGCTTAAAATGAGATTTTGTGGATTTTTGCTGGAAATTCGTAATTATTCTTAAAATCGCTATAACTTTTGATCGGTGCAATAAAATTCAACAAATCTTTTTTTAATCGATAGGGTACCGTTTAGACGTTTCTTTGGGCTAAATTTGGGCCCTATAATATTATCTGCAACCTTTCTACCAGCGATGAAAGTAGGAACGACATTTACCGACGCATCCCACGAAAAAAGGCTTTTTTCACAAAACGCCTATACACGTGTCTCATATTTTTGTCCGACTTTACTGGAAAAGAAGTTTGATAAAGATCTGTGGCTTTCAACCGAGGTAAAACGGACTTTGACTTTGGGGTGTGTCGGAACGTAAATTTTTGGAATGGAAATTTCGAGCTTTGGAGTGCTCTTACAGCTCGTTGACAAAACATAAAGACTTATCCTCTCGCATAATACCTATTACCATTCAATATCATTAGAAAGTATAAGTTTTGTACCTGTGTAAGTACACGAAGTGGTCGGAACAGGTGAGGGTCGGAATAGAACGAAATTTTAGACGCACGAAAACCGAAAAATGAAACGCTTGGCAATTCAAGAGGTCACAACTTCTAATAGCACTGGCACGTGCATTTGTTTACTACAGCCTTGTACTTCAAAATCCTATCGTGAGGCAGCACAGCTAAACTTAGAAGTGTGTTTTTCGAAGCGATTTATGTTGAGACCACTGTTTTGGTTCAACTGTAGTTCATAATGTATATGCGTGAGTTAGGAAAAAAGTTGTTTGTCGCCTTTACAGGAGCTTCTATGAGCGAAATTAAGTTTGTGACAGGGGTCGGAATGGAAAGTTCGACTCTAATGCTTTGATTTTCTCCTAAAAGGAGACAATATATCGGTACCAGACTGTATGTCGAATAAAGTCCACAGCATTCGACATATCTTGACATTTTAAAAGGGTTCGATTTGATAGCGGTACGGCTGCACGAGCTCTGGACACGTTCTGAGTCAGTTACGGCAGAATCACCCATATATACTTAGTGCCTTGTATGATAATAAAAATAACGCCAGCCCCAGACTTCCAGTACAATTCCAATAGAAAATAAAATTTCATGATGAAACCCTTAAATCAAGTAATAGTTTGTAAATTTGATTTATAGTAACAATTGTTATAATAAAAAAAATTTGAAAAAATTTTTTATTTACTATGATCATTCTAATGTTAACATGGACATTTTACTTGAAATTTTAGATGATATATCATGCTAATTTGTCATGATACCTGGATCTGAAGTATGATCAAAAATTTATATAAATCATTGCCGGGAGTAAGGGTAACTGTTTTTCCGCATGTATCATAATCTTCCGGAACTGTACATCGGATCAGATAAATTGTTGATCTTTCTTGATTCCGCGGGCTGAAACCATTTAGGATTAAGTTTCCAAATAAATAGAAAAAAGAATATTTTGAATATGATGGATATAAAGTTAGGCAACATTACATGTTAATCATAAGAATTAGAAACTATTGAAGACTTACTCATATAAAAGAATTTGAAAATTATGTTATTCAGAAATTGACATGTTTATTTAGAGCAAGAATAAAAAAGGTTATTAAAACAGTTGAAAATCTATCAAATGATACCTTTCGTCATTGCACAAGCTAATGATACCTGTAGTTATTGCGCTTATACATAATTTGTATTGTTAAAGCTGAGTAGAAGCTCTATCAATTAAAAAAAGATTGTAATGTCACGTATCACTAACTTAATTTTTTTTTTTAAGTATTTGAAAATAATATATAAAAGTCCAAGTGAGTTAATTGTTCCAATGACTCATTTGTTATGCATTACAATTTTACTTTTCATGAACTATTCACAGAATAACTTTTTTAAAAATTTATTTTTTTTTTTTCCATATTTTCTTGTGATTTTTAACAATTGTTTTAGATTTTATATTTAACTTGTGCATCTTTCTGGTAATTGAGTACAATGATATATCTTCTTTTGGATCCATACTGAGATAATTTATGTATTTTTCTTCATAGTCTAGGTAATCTGAAATTAAAACAACTCGATTATTAACTTGTTAATAAATTTTAATTGATAAAATTTGGTATATAATACTATAAAAAACAGTTATCTTACCTTCAATTCGCTGTTTCATGATTGTAAATATATTTTTCAGCGAAGAGAGGATTTATAAAAATAATTTATTGGTTATTATAACTTTAACCTTTATTTTTACCAATCAGTTAAATGAGGCCGTCAATAAATAAAATAACCCAAAAATACATTTATAAATTTTTTGAAAACTTTACGTACATTTTTATTACTATTAAAAGTATAATTAAGTTATTCTTTTAATTTTGAGAGAATACATCGACAAAAAAAAATTTACGTAATGTAAATATTAAAGTTTTGAACAGTTGAATATCGACGGTTTACTAAAGGAATCATTTTCCTGCACTATAAATGTGCGACTTACCATTAAATGTATATCCTGCGCCGGTAATGATACCTTGAGTCAGCAATTGATAATAGTTGATCTTAGTGAGAGATTCATGGACTTAGTTGTATATATTTTTTAGGCTGCGTATACACGTAGTAGAAAATTGTGCTGCGGAAATTTTGTTAGCCAATCAGGACAAAGCTTTCCATGTATACAGTTATAAATGGACTTGGTCACAAAGTTTCCGCGGCGGAATTTTCTGCTCCGTGTATATGCAGCCTTAGTGACAGATGAAAATTCATTTGTTTAGTATTGAATCAGCTATATAGTATCAGATACAAATATAGTATCAGCTGATCTTGGCAAATGTAAACATTATAGATTTATTCGTTTATGTACTTGTTTATGCATTATTGTACGATTTATACTTCTTTATAACTGATATATAGTGCTGCAATTATAAATATAATGTAGAAATATAAATAATTTTACTATAACTATACAAATATATCTACTTTTTTCAGGTTAAAGGATAGATAGGAAATATGAATAACAAGTTTGTGATAAGAAATTCTTGCGAAAAAGTCACCTGGAATCACATAAAATTACTTATTACAATAATCTTCGATATCAATGTAAAAAATGTAATAAATTTTTCAATCAAAAAGAGTATTTATATACTTATGAACGTATACATAAAAACGATAGACAATATAAATGTGATATATGATTTAAATCTTTTGTGGATAAAAGTAATTTTAACAGACACATTAAAAGTTGTCAATAAAATAATTAAATACTTTTTGCATCCGACATATGATTCGTACGTAAACAAAATTTTATGTTTGATATAATAAGGTGTTTTTATTTATTTTTAATTTTGAAAATGCATTGTTCACTTTTCTAATTAATGTTTTTTAATTCATACTCAAAAAAGAAAATTGAAAAAAATCATAGTATTAACCTTTTTCGATACAATATTGTTCTGAGAAATAAAAATTAAATATGTATTTTTACACTAGGTTGATTTATCGTCGTGTTTATTCTGTAAAAAAAATGATATTATAAAAAAGTTTTTCAATAGTTGTTCAGATCTAACAAAAAATTACTATTATTTTTAAAATATACGTATAATAAAAGTGTAATGATTTAAGTATTTATGAAATATACATAATATAAGAAAAATTTCAGATCCTCGTAAGAAATCCTCCATATCCAAAGGAGTACGGTCTAGTATTTTAATTTGATCTGAATTTCTTACTTTAATTATGTAGCTTATTCCTGTTAAATATAAAAATGATAAATATTTCAATTATTATCAGCAATGGAATTTACAAAAAATATTTTCACCATCTTCTTGGAAATCACCAGCCACTTCAATTTTCCAACCAGATTCAAAATCAATGACGTCTTCTGTTCGTGTAAGTAGTAAAATATCTTTTTTGTTTTGTTTGTTATTGCACTATAATATTCATTTTCGTTATTAGGATTCCGAGCAATAAATTCACTAAATAGGTATCCACTGAGCTCTAAACAAATTTTTTGTCACGTATTTTATTTTAATTTTATTAATTTTGAGTTAATATTTCAAGTAACTGACTTAAGTATATTAGTTACTCACAAAACCGGTTGTCTTCGTTATATCATCAAAATTAATATTTTTTACTGACATTTTTTTTCACTCGAATTCTCCAAAGTATATTATTGTTAAATATGCTTGTAAATTAATTTTAAAATTCATATTGCCTTTCGAGTAGCTTTTAGATTTTACAACTATCGCGTTACGGATCAAACTTTTCTGTAATATTACAATTTCAATATAAATTAAAGTATAATAAATTATTTTAATAACAACTTTAAAAACATAAATAAAAATAGACTTACTTCGTTGAGTTTTATCTTTTTTGTAAGTATCTGAATATTTTCATTGTAAATGATACATTGAATTTTAGCACCGTCGCACAGTGTACCAAAAGGCACTTTTTAGGGACAAAAATCTGCCGCGCCTTCGAAACATGGTCGATTTGAATGATTTTTTTTTTTTTGCTTGAAAGATGATAAGCTTTAAAGTGACACCGCCCCTTTTCCGATATCTTGAAACATAAATTATAAAAAAAATATTTTTAACGAAAATGATCATTAGTGTTAAAAAAAATTACTTAAGATTCTGTCTTACTTCCATTTAAAAAAAAAGAAATTGTTAATTCATAATAATAAACGATAAACGTACATACTTTAAGAAAATCATCTAGTTTTTAGTACTACATAACCTCACTTTTCTATATTTTGACTATATCATTCTAAATTTTGAACCACAAAATTCAAAATAAATTGCAGCAATCATTATAATGATTTACAATCGTGCACTCACATTTTGAACTCTAATAATGACAACATAACCCTAAAATCAAAAGCATTCAGCCGGACAAAAATCTGCCTTGCCTTCAAAACATGGTCGATTTGGATGGTTTTTTTTTTTAAATGCTTGGAAGATGATAAGCTTTAAAGTGACACTACCCCTTTTTCTATATCTTAAAACATAACGTATAAAAAAAATATTTTTAACGAAAATTATCATTTGTGTTAAAAAAAATTACTTAAAATTGTGTCTTACCTTCATTTAAAAAAAAATAAATTGGTAATTCATAATAATAAACGATGAACGTGCATACTTTAAGAAAATTATTTGGTTTTTAGTACTACAAAACCTCACTTTTCTATATTTTGACTGTATCATTATAAATTTTGAACAACAAAATTTAAAATAAATTGCAGCAATCATTATAATTATTTACAAACGTGCACTTACATTTTGAACTCGATTAATGACAACATAACCCTAAAATAAAAGCAGTTTGCCGGACAAAAATCTGTTTCGCCTACAAATTTTGATTAATTTGATGATTTTTTTTTATGCTTGGGAGATCATGAGCTTAAAAGTGTGACTGCCACTCTTTTATTATTTTAAGATATAACCTATAACAATACCTTTTCACTTAGAAATTAATAAAATGAGCTTAAAGCAATGCTCAAAACTCATTTTTCCATCAAGTGTTGGAAAAAAATATGTATATATAAAAACTTCTGAATAATCCACTATACACAGCCATTTAATATTACTAAGGATTTAGTAACACGTAAACTCAATTTTCTTTCCTTTAGATATTTACTTTTCACATTGTGGAGAACAAAAGTTTTTTATGATGAATTTTCTCAATTTAACACTTGAGTTTTAAGAAATTTAATAGGCAATATAATCTTTAACTATGAAAAATATTCTGTTAATTATAGAAATCGCAAATAAGAATGATTAACATTTTCTGTTTTCGAGTCATACATAAAAGTTTAGACACACTTATGAGACAAGACTCGTTTAGGATTACGCATGGAATTATGTATGTATATATAAGGATGAATCAAGAATGCAATACGTTCTATAACATGTAGCTTTAGAAAATGATACAAGGTAAACCCTGGTAAAATTTAGATAAAAGTTTTAAAAGGTATTTTTCTTCATCGATAGACTTAAAAATTGTAAGAGATTTTGTATCGATTTTAACAATTAAATACTCACTTGACAATATTTATGATATAGTTCGTATTTTTAAGCTGTACAATCAATGTATATTTACTTAGGTTCATATAGCTTACGAGTTTTACACTAGAAACACAGCTTTGGGCATAATCAAAAATTGTACGACCAAGAGAGTTTATTAATATATTTATTTTATAAGTTATCCGGCGCAAAATTTTCAATTTTCTCATTAATGTTTGTGAGGATTTCTACCTGTTAAGCGCTTTCTGCTCTTATTCTAAACATTTGATCGAATATATCTTTCTACGACTTTTAAAGAAAAACATTAGGATTTCCGATTGTCGGATGAAAACTTAAGTTTTGAATGTAAACTACCATCTTTAAAAGTTTGAGAAAATAAGTACATAATAATAATTTATTAATATACAATGACCTCTTACTATAAAACTTTGAAGAGGGTGTAATGTACTACACCTATGACAAGTGTGGTATGATCTCAGAATAACACCAATGCAAGGATACATTCATTGTACGGCTCAACAATACGGACTATATCATAAATATTAGCATGAAGAGAGTATTCAATTTCGAAAATTGATACAAAATCTATTATAATGTTTTAGTCTATCGATGAAGAAAAATACCTTTTAAAACTTTTATCTAAATTTTACCAGGGTTAACCTTGCATCATTTTCTGAAGCTACTTGTTATAGAACGTAATGCATTTTTGATTCATCCTTATATATATATATATATCTATAATTAACGGAGTATTTTTTATAGTTAAAGATTATATTGTCTTTTAAATTTCTTAAAACTCAAGTATTAAATTAAGAAAATTTATCATAGAAACTTTTGTTATCCACAATGTAAAAAGTAAATATCTAAAGAAAAAAAAATTGAGGTTACGTGCTACCAAATACTTAGTAATATTGAATGGCTGTGTATAGTGGATTATTCAGAAGTTTATGTATATACATATTTGTTTTTCCAACAATTGATGGAAAAATTATTTTTAAGCATTGTTTTAAACTCATTTTATCAATTCAAAGTGAAAACGTATTGTTATAGGCTATACCTTAAAATAATATGAGAGTGGCAGTATCACTTTTGAGCTCATGATCTCCTAAGCATAAAAAAAAATCATCTAAATTAATCAAAATTTGTAGGCGAGACCGATTTTTGTCCGGCAAAATGCTTTTGATTTTAGGGTTAAGTTGTCATTAATAGAGTTGAAAATGTAAGTGCATGTTTGTGAATAATTATAATGATTGCTGCAATTTATTTTGAATTATGTGGTTCAAAATTTATAATAATATAGTCAAAATATAGAAAATTAAAGTTATGTAGTACTAGTAACTAAATAATTTTCTTAAAGTATACACGTTCATCGTTTATTATTATGAATTAAGAATTTTTTTTTTTTAATGAAAGTAAGAGAATTTTTAGTAATTTTTTCTAACACAAATTATCATTTTCGTTAAAAATATTTTTTCTATAGGTTATGTTTTAAGATATCGAAAAAGAGGAGGTGTCACTTTAAAGCTTATCGTCTTCGAAGCATTTAAAAAAAAAATCATCTAAATCGACCATATCTTGAAGGTGAGGCAGATTTTTGTCCGGCAAAATGCTTTTGATTTTAGGATTATGTTGTCATTAATAGAGTTTAAAATGTAAGTGCACGTTTGTAAATAATTATAATAAGTGCTGCAATTTATTTTGAATTTTGTGGTTCAAAATTTAGAATGATGTAGTCAAAATATAGAAAAGTGAGCTTATGTAGTACTAAAAACTAAATAATTTTCTTAAAGTATGCACGTTTATCGTTTATTATTATCAATTAACAATTTTTTTTCTTTCAAATAAAAGTAAGACAGAATTTTAAGTAATTTTTTTTAACACAAATGATCATTTTTATTAAAAATATTTTTTTTATAGGTTATGTTTAAAGATATCGAAAAACGGGCAGTGTCACTTTAAAGCTTATTATCATCCAAGCATTTAAAAAAAAAATCATCTAAATCGACCATGTTTTGAAGGCGAGGCAGATTTTTGTCCCAAAAAAGTGCCTTTTGGTACAGTGTACATCGTTGTTATTTAGCAAAAATTTTTTAATTTTGGAATCAGAAATTTTTTCCTTGTTCACAAAAGTTTTTTCTTCAAAAATTTTTTCAACGTAAGCTATTAGAGACCTGAAAACCAAATAATTTTAGATATTACTTACAAATTAAAGAAGTAAACAAATTTTGTACTTACGCAGATTTATCGCCAGTTTTGTACTTTGTTTTTAAAGATTCCGTTATTGTGAATGGAATCCGTCTTTTTTTTCATTACATCACAATCTGTATTAATATCATCTTTTCTTTTTGCCATTTTAAATACTATTTACAATACTGTTTATATAAACTGAAAGACTACATAAATAAACTTATGCAAACAAATACCAAAAGGGTTAGTCAAAAATTTGTGCTTTTATGTAAAAAACGAAGTCAATTTCCAGCAAACTTCAAAATGCTGAAAAATCGACGATGATACTTTTAGTCATGCAGATAAAATAATTCCTTGTCTTAAATTTGAAAAATTTTATATTTTGATTGATATCATTCAAAATTTATCCTTTCTTTTTAGAATTCATTTCTACGTATAAGTATACATACGTTCCTAAAAATAATTTTTCAACCAAAAAAATTAGTTACAAATGCGCCTAAAATTAGCTTTTGTTAATTGGGGTTGGTAAAAGTAGAGTATATATATATATATATATATATATATGTATGTATATATATATATATATGTAGGTCAGCGTTCCGCGATCATAAATTAATTTTTTAGATGTATATACAATTAGTAATATCCTAGCAAGTTGCTATAGGATGACAATTTATGTGAACCCATAATAATGTTATAAATAAGAAAAAAAAGGTCATGGGGCCAATTGCTGGGCCTTGAAATGCAAAAACTAAATCTATTTTTTCGTAGAGTAAAAATCATTATCAGTTTGGTCGGGGGTCGGCACGCGGAGCGCGCAGGGGGGCGAAGCCCCACTAGTATATATCTTCCTATATTATATAGTTATTTTAGTGGGTTTGTACCAACCCCCACACCCCCATGTTCCCCCACACCACCCTCCCCACAAAATAAGGGAAAATTCTTCATATTTCTTCGGGAAATCAACCCAACTAAAAATGTGTAAGACCCCCCCCCACCCCCCCCCCCCCCCCCCCCCCCCCCCCCCCCCCCCCCCTCCCCCACCCCCCCCCCCCCCCCCC
>JAPYYV010016586.1:0-12069 GCA_030522625.1 Copidosoma aretas
TTGTTGTTGAGCCGAGGAGGCGGGGAATTTAACCGTCGGCGCGCGACTGATTGAGGACGCGGCGATCTCGTCGTCGTCGCGATGGGGTGTGAACTTGTAGCGCGACAAGAGGGGGGGGAGGGGGGGGCGAGTTTTGTGCGGCAATGAGTCGGAAATCGTCGTTTTGGGAGTGAAATTGATCGAGCGAGGGACACTGAATCATTGGAGACGACGGGTTTCACCGGCTGTACACAAATTTTTATTTTTATTTTTCATATTGTGTACGAATGCGTCGACGTTTGGTGACTAAAAAATTTGCTTATCGTTGGTTCGTTTGTTGAATTTTAACCGACTGTTTCACAAATATTGTACAATTGTGTCACGTTTTCATTTTCACATAGGATTGGACACACTCGGGACCAAGAATTGCCTGCGCGTGATTGCTTGAAATTTAGACTATGGATTAGTTTCAACGAGGGATCGAAAAATTTTAGAAAAAAAGTTTGGAAAATTAAAATTTACGTGCAAAATTGCAATTATAAACAGACGAATGTTTGGTACTTGATGCGCGTTTTTTCCGAGCGAACGCGAATCGTGAAAACGTGACATATCAGCACGAGGCCGTACACGGCTTGGTATTATTTTACATTTCACAGTCACATACCACCAGTACAGATCTTCATCAAACTACTACTACAGCTACAACACAATTCATGATCGTCTTCTTTTCACCTTTTGCCGATCATACGTCCGATCTCCTATATGGAATACTAAGATTATCGTTCGAACGAAATTGACATACCCTATGTAGTGTTATCACAGATGATCTAAGTAGGCTGAATATTGTAAAAACACAGCTCGGCACTTGGCGTGAATGGGCCGTTCATTGAAAATATCCTCTGCCAATAATGATAAAATAATGAATTACGCTTTGTTTTCGATCAGTGAGTCATATTACTGTATCGTTGAAAAATTATGGATCGCAATCTATTACGAAATCCAAGGAGATCTATACATCTTTTCTTGCGATCTTAACAACCGAATATTTGTCATCAAATCGCAATGATAACTCATTTCAGATTCGATGATTTTAGTAGAGATAACATATGTTACTTTTTCACATCATGTATTTTTAATAGATCGAAAAAACTTGCCTATCACTTTCTGATAAACATTTAAACGTACGTACCTTATGCAGGAACATCGTTCGAAAAGTGCAAGAACCTATTTATAATATAATACAGTCTATAATCGCGTATTGAAGGAAAAGTTGTAAAATAAAAAAAACAACGACCGATAAAGACCGGAACGAGCACCTGGTTCATCGTTACAGCGTTGACTCCGTAATAAACGCAAACAATGCAATACTCTTTCCTAGTATCGTGTGCTCGATCCCCCCTCGGGACTGATCGTCATAAAAATACATGAATAACACCTTGTATCCGCGCAGTACTACCGGAGTGAAATTTTGTACCCTACGCCTCCTCCTCTGTAGCAATCGCGCCTCCGCTTGAAAAGAAAAAAGAACCCCAAGTGGTACCGAGCGTCGATAAGTAAAAACCCTACGGCCGGTATCCTCGCCGCTGCTTCCGCCAAACGATACCAGCTCGAGCGCACTGGAGCGTCAGCGGGAGGTGCCGCAAAGTGCGCTGTACTTTCCGATTTCGCGTGAGACGCGAGGTAAGAATGAATTTTCTCTCGGGAAACTTGGGAACGATCGCCCGCGCTCTTTCTCCTCCGCCGAGCGTGCGTGGTCTTTTGGATGTCGCGCGCACCCGGCGTTTGAGATTTCTCGCAGACTTCTAACGTCCAGCTCGAGACATCTCCAGGAAAATAACAACAAAAAGTTTCTCGTCGAATCAAAAGTCTGCAAGACTTCAAACTCAAGAAATCTTTGAAAAATCGTGGTCGCCGGGCGAGTAAAACAAAATACGCCGCGCGATCTCGACCGCTCGCTCGACCGGAGGCTGCGACGCTCAATTTTCGCGAAAACGCTGCTTCACTACCGCCCGATTTTTCAGGTTCCTGCGCAACTCTTCGGGTCGCTGCTGGTGCTTGCGGTTGCGAAAACGACGAGCGAAAGTGCGCTCGGGTCTTAACTCGTTAATTGCGGCGCGGGGGCCCGATTTGCATCGAATGAGCGCCGAGTGAATCACCAGCCCGCGATGGCCGATGCCGGAGCGAAAATTCGATTGTTCGCGTTCTGAGCGTATGTACTGTAACCTAATTAGATAATCGCGGGCCTGGATGTTATGCTAATGGTTATTAGCGGCGCGTGCGACGCGCGGAGAAGGTTGGCAGGTATATATGTATTGTTGCGCGTTTTGCGAGTATTAAATTTAATTGGTGCTGCCGACGCGCGTCGCAGCGGGATTATTACTCTGGTGCTTTGGTTGCAATCGCATTATTATATTGCATAGGCGAGATTATAAGCAATAGTCCGGAGTGCCGGCTTTCGAATTCGTATTAGGAGATTGAATTATCATTGTGGTTATTTTGTGTGGGTGATCTTATTTTTGATCGGTTCTTTCACAGTGCAAACATTAGGGCAATTGAAACATGAAGAAATCATTCCAGTAAAACTGTAGTGAAAAGTCAAAATAGTTGTTTGAAACGTCTATAAAAAAGTTTTGATTGGTTTGAATATCATCACTGGAGAAAATTTCACGTTTTTTAACCAACATTTATTTTTGATCATTCAAACGTATGGTCAAAAACGAGGTTTTGAAAATACTTAGCTTTTATTCACATGAAATTTGTAGTTGGATATTTTAAAATGTATTATGATTAAAAAAAAAAATTAATCTGTAAAAAATACATCTGAAATTTAAAAAATGATGAATATACAGTATCGCCACGAATAAAATCGCCCGACGTCGCGAAACGCACGAAACTATATTAAACTTTGTGTTTCTGTCGATTTCCGCTGCAGCGTTTTATTGATAGCCGCGCATGCGTTTCAATTATTCGCGCAATTTTCTCGCGAATGTTCCCCGAAGTGCCAATAATTCACGCTCACTCGTATACACTTTACGTCATTTTTAATTAACCAATCTTCGCGCGAGAGACTCGTCCTTTTTTCCTCCAACCGTCGGACATTCGTTAATTACTCGGGTTAAAGCGAGCACTTTCATTATTCACGGATATCCATATTCCGACTAGTTTTTCTGAATCTTTCTGCTCGCCCAATCGATCCATTACGTATATTAACAATCTCGACCGCGCCAGAGTTTTCGATAAACGCGTTGATCAAACGGCAATACGGCCGATCCAAAAAGAAAGCAAAGTATATACGGGCGCAACTGAAAACGCCCGTAACTGTTACTCCGGTCGATTTGAGGCCACAGCCGTGTGCATTAACCAAGTGTTTAATAAACAGCGCCGGCGGCATAATGTACACGTAAGTAGATACGGATACGAGAGAGATTCTTGGAAGAGGGGGAAATAAAAAAAAATCCCCCACAGAGCCCCTCGGATAATAATCCCGTTAAGTTTCACGTTATCCGCACCGAGTAAAAGTACAAGTGCGAATTTCACTTTGCGTGACGTAACGCGCGCATTATCTTTTCCCTTCCCTTTTCCATCGTGCGTTTTCAAATTTCGAAATCGCAACGTCTCTCGCTGCAGAGTCGGAGTGACGTCCCGCATCGAGCGCCTCTATAACACGACGACTTATTCGCGTCGACAGGATATTGTATAGGCGCCTATCGGAGACACCGTAAATCTCGCCAGCGGGCTGAATCACCGAGATGATATGCCTTCCCCACCATTTCCAATACAAAACAGGAGAAACGGAGCATATCCAAATCCAACCGTCGGACGGTGTCATCCTCGCTTTTGAAAAAACCCACGGCCGATGCGTCCCGAGTCCACGGACATCGACAACCGCGCGCGCGAACCCAAAGCACACCACTGCAGCGATGATCCATCCTACGTAACGGTGCAACACCGCACAAAAGCGCACCGCCCCCACGCGCGCGCCGTTAATAAGGCCGGGAGAATTATCATTCTCCCGCGCGCTCACCCGTGCGCGCTCCTTGTTTTTATCATCATCATCATCATCATCATCATCATCATCATCATCATCATCATCACTACCGTGCAGCGTATAATGCAGTGTATGGCCGACGAAAGTCGGTGATGGATCTCGCGGTGAGGAGGAGGCGCTGACCGTTGCAGCGCGTTATGTATCTCGCTTCTTTCCTCTCCGCTCGCGGAAGTTGTTCCGCGGCCGTGGGCTCTGGGTTTTAATTCCGCGCTCTCGTGTACATGTATACGGGTAGGAGCTGATGTAACGCGCCGTCGGTGGTTTTCTTTTTTTTCTTCTTCCGCTGGAATGACGGACGGACGGAGGAGGAGGAGGTGCGCAGAGAGGCGCGCTTCGACGCGGGCGATCGGGGTCGTTATCGTTTCGCGGGCAGCTCGCGGGTGTACGGTTGCGCCAGCGCGCGTCACGGGATATGGAGATCTGTACGCGCATGTGCATGCGATCGTTGCGTGATCGGTCGGGACCGATCGGGTGGGATTTTGAGAAATGAAAAAAGTACATTCGATTGAGGTTTAATATTTAGCATTGGGATCATCCAAAAGAGTTTGTAATTCGATTTATTTGAATAATCATCCAACGAGATGAAAAAATATGTTCAGTGCGGTGGAGGTTTAGTCCGTATAAATTTTATAATGTTGATGTTTGTTTATAAAATGGTGTTGTTAATGGGATGCATCTCTGTTTTTGTTTCAGGTGAGTTTCGTTTGATAATCCATGTGGAATAAAGGACTCTACTGTGCTATTTGCTAAGAGTAAGAATCATCATTCAACGATTTATAATTTATAAATGAATATTGCTGCGATGATACTGTGTACGGGTGCGCAATATCGAAAATTTAATCCAATCCCAAGTGCCGCCTTGTTTTGCAACTCGAGCTTTCGCGCGCAGCTGCAGCATGCGATTCGAAATCAATGCGTAATATCGCTCTGTATTCATTATCTATACATCATCTATGAGCGATCGGGAAAAAACAACAGCACAACAACCACGAAATTTATGATACTCCCCACCTGCCCAATGAGGTTCCAGACCCGCGGAGCACAACAACAATTGCACTCCCAGCACACAAATTGACCCTCGAACCCGAGCTATAAATATCACCGGCATGAAATCCGCATCGTTTCTCTCGAATCCGCGCGTACCGCTGCGGGATAAAAATTAACACACCCCGTCCCTGCGAGAGAAACACCAAAAGACCATATGACCCCCCCCCCCCCCCAGCCCCCCCACCCGCCCCCCCCCCACCCCCCCGCCCCCCCGAGGGACCCACCCAAAGCCCCTACGCCCCCCCCCCCCCCCCTCCCTTGGTCCCTTTTGGTAAAACCAATCCCCTAACAACGAAATCGGTCCGTAAATCACGGCTCCATATCCCGGAGTCTGTCGGAACGGAATCGCTCATGGGAAACGAAACGGTCCCCGAACCGATCTCTCCCCCTCGATCCCCCGTTCGACGCGACACGCTGTGCACGAAAAAGGTACACACTTATAACTTACGAACCCGAGCAGCGCCAGGCCGATCGGCCGCACTCGCTGCATTTTGCACGCGCCGATAGGATCCTTTTCCCTCGCCCCGGCTTTTGAAGGCTCCGTCGATACCCGCGATTATACACAGACTCGAGCTGCACGGTCGATCGATCAAGTGCAACACATTATAAAAATGGGCACGCGCAGCAGCCGCACCCGTACCACTTTTACTCATTGGCTCGGTCGCGCTGCATTATACACGCAGTGTAACGCTTGATAAGTGAGTTTTCGAATTCTCGAGCGTACATTAAGTGGCTGCGGTCGGTTGTATCTTGTCTGTATAATACACATAGACTACTGTTGCGAGCGTAAGTTGGTGCGGTATCTCGCGGGGTGATATGTGTATCGCTGGTTTCGGCTGGTTTTCTGTTTGTTTATCATTCGATTGAAAATCACGCACCGTTTGCAAATATATGATACACGCCTCGTGCAGGATACATACAATTACAGCTTGTGTATTAGGGTATACGCGAGGGAGCGCGCGCAAAGTGGCGTTGCTCAATATTTAATGATCCGCTTAGCGTTGCTGCAAACACCCCCCTACCTATAATATACTCTCTCCAGCGGTAATATAATGTTGCGCGGGCAGCATCGTCATTGGGTTATGTAACTTTTGGTCCTGGGAAGATTATCCGTAACGTGGCGTGTGCGTTTTGTGTACGTGTGTATAGGTTCGGAATGATGATCAAACGGTAGGGATTGCGCGGTAATCGGCGCTTGGGACGTGGAAATTGTTGTGTATCGTCGTTCTCTGGTTTTTTTTTTTGATATTCCGAATTGTGGGGATTTCGTGAAAAAGTTTGGGTTGTTGGGTGATCGTTGTTCGAATAGAAGCGTAAACGTGGGTCATTTAAAATTTAAGGAGTGCTGACAGCGTATTGTTTTTTGCACGTACTTTGATGAAAAAATATCGTCATGATACTCGATGCTGAAAAAATTGTAGCTCGAGGTGCCATAGTTTTTGCTTGAATCATGCCGATAAATATATGTCTCCTTACCGATGCGAATGGTACGAAAAACAAGATGTTCAAACTTTTTTTAGGTTTATGTGATTCAGATCATACGTAACCTTGAATCCCATGTACGCACATTACGTTTCGTAGAATTAACTGTTGGACCGTCCTCTTTCTTAATGTCAAAGATTGTGTCTGGAAAGAAAGAAGACTTGTCGGAAGACATTATTTCTTACCCCACCGGGCAATTAAAAATAATTGTGCTTCATATATTTTTGAGGGAACATCGGAGAGCTCGAGTGCAAAGTACCGTGGAACACTCGATGCAAATTCCGACAGTTAAAAACTTTCCCGAGTATGGGTTGCGCCAAAACTTTCTGCTGAATATTCATGATGGGCGCCAATTTTTCACTCTTTACCGGTGCCCACGCGCACAAGCACTTTACCGTAAACAAATTTTAACGCCGCAAACTTTTCCGGACCCATCATTTCGATTTTGTTATCGTTGACCTCCAGTCAAGCCCGAATAATACGCATATCTAGGACCGTCGCTCTTCAAAGAAGCTTCAAAGAACCAAAATCTTTTCACCCGAAAAAGCATACACGCACGCCCCCAAAAGCGTACGAAGTAAAAGAAACAAAAAAAAACAATAAGATCAACCAACAAAGGTTAGATCTGCAGACATTGACCCTGCGCGCATCGCACAAAAGAACCCACACACAAAACCCTCAGTTTCCCCCGAAGGATAATCTCGCCGCGGCCGCAGCGCGAGACCCATTTATCCAGTCGCACATGGAAAAACCCCCGCGACGCCTGTATACAGACGCTTACCATCTCTCTCTCTCTCTTCCGTATCGTACATATAGCAGCATCAGTGACTCTCCCTCTCTCGTTACCGCGCCGCGAGCCACCTTTACAAAACGTAAATCCACGCAGTACTCACTTACGCGTAAGCGCAATCTGTACCAGTAGCAGTAGTATCATCATCATCACGACTGCTCCACTCGCCACTCGACGTAACGCGCGTTGCGGCGATTACGCTCTCACGAGCACGCACCTGTTGGCAACTCGGCTTTTCTCTCACTCTCCGTTTGTTATCCCCGAGGTTATCCCCATTTCCTCCTCCTCCTCTCACCGCAGCTCTGCACCATCCATACGCCCACCACTTCATTTTCAGTTATCTCGTATACACAGCACGTGCGTATATCATACCCGTGGCCACGCTCATCTCGGCCGGTCAGCTGTGGTGTGCGTACATCTACCCATTGTCATTGCTCGGCTGTGGGTTCCGCGGAGATCGAAACGTATGAATAGAAACGCGTCGGGGCGAGTGGCGCCGTGCTTCTGATACGGATTATCCCGCGGAAGAAACGCGCCCGGGATGATCCATCGTTCCCGCTGTAAGACACGGGCGTGCATTCAAATACGCCAAAACTCGATCGATACGACGATAACAGCTGCCGTGGTATAATAGATACGGACGCGCGGGGGGGCATCAGCTTCTTCCCGGAGCTTCGGCTAAATCGGGATCTTGGCTGCGAGCCAGGTTTCCTCCCTCCCCCTCCGGCTCCAGAGCTGCCTGGATCTTACCCTCCTCCCGCCAGTCTTGTTCTCTCCGTGTTTTCTGCTCCTCATGTAGTTTTTTTCTTTTTTTTTCTTTCTTTTTTCTATTTGCCCGTCGGCCGGTGAAGAATGACTGTTTTCGGCATGGGCGGGGGAGTGCTATCGGCAAAAGTGGCTTCTTATCTATTTCCGTATGGGTGTACGTACGGGGCTGAGTTTTTTTTTTCGTTTTCTCGGCGTGCTCATGTTTTGGGGTTTACTCATAGGACGGGCATGAAGGTGCCGGGCACACTTTCATAGATACCGGTGTGTTGGAGTAACACACGCTTTCCTGCTTCACGATCCTAATTCATACTCTTTTCATGCATGTTTTTTATGAAACATTTAATTCATCCTATGCGCGTGAGGTTGACCGATTTTTACGATCAAAAAAATTTAATTAGAGCTCGTAATTATTCGTATGATGTTTGCCGATCCGAATTTCTTTGACCGAGCAAGATGATAAAAAAAAAAAAAAAAAAAAAAAAAACTACCCACCCAAAATTTTGATTCCTAACTGATGTCATTACCCCAACGTCGGTGAAAAAGTTCTCCAAACCTTTTATTATTCGGCAAAAGCTCTAGAAAGGTTAAATCGCAACATTTTTTTCAACACCACAGAGCCTGCAAATGCCAAAAACCAAGAATGGCAAATAAAACTACAGACTTCTCGTAATTTCCGTCCGTTCCCTGTATACAAGTTAATTATACGTGTACGTCCAATCGCGCGCCAATCAATCACTGCTCAATATATAACAACACAGAGATCCGAACGCCCTCTCTTACTCCCGCTACGGAAAAAAAACCATCACTCCCGATCGCCGTCCTACGCCCAACGCGCCCGATCGCACGTCCGCGGAGCTGTCGTTGGGAAAGTGTAACGCGCGTCCGATCCGTCCCCGTCCGTGTATGGTCCACCTATGTACAGGCAGTCGCGCGCGACCCGCTTCTCGGTACTATTCAACCCGTCGCGTTGCCTCGCCGCCAACGTACTATAATATGAGTGTCATTAGGTGGGGGGGGGGGGGGGGGGGAAACCCAGCCCCCCCGCCTTTTCGGGGGCGGAGCTTCGCCCGCCGTCTTGCCCACGCCCGCGCGCCGTGTATTACACGGCAGCTCGCGTCGTTGCCCCAACGGTCGCCGGTGATTCACACTCGCGCGCGCGGTACAACCGCGGGCTCCTCCGCTCACACGTAATATACGAACCCCATACGTCGGCTCGATTTTACAACGCGCCGCGCTCTCGGCGCGTGGATCGTGTTATCACGATTTTCCACCACCGCGAGCGTGTGCATAATAACGCGCTGCACACTGCACGGCCGTCCATATCGGGCGGGCTGCCTAGGCGTGCGCGCGCGCGTATGGAGGAGGGAGATTTAAAAAAAAAGAAAAATCGAATCCAATAGCCGTTGTTTCCGCTCGGGGGGGCGAGTATCGCTCTCCATCTCTCTCTCTGCGCGTGCAGTGTATTGTACGGACGTTAAGACGTGTCAGCGCATGGGAATCATCGTCCCTCTCAGTTGCCGCCGTTTCCGTCTCTGCAGTATTCATATTACGTATGCCTAGTGTACAAACATAGACACACTGGCACTCTCCCTTTTCTCTCATCTTCTTCTTATACTCGTAGGCTGATGCGGATTCGATTGTCCGCGCGGCGAAAGAGCAAACATTTGTGTGTAAGTATACGTGTACATAGAAAAGATTGCGTCTTTGCGTTGAATGCCTTGTATACGTGTAATAGTGCAGTGGGCACAGTCTGCAGCATCAGCAACGCGTGCGATTCTCTCTGTGGGCCCATTGTAGTCGTATAAGTACTTATACTCGTGCAATGGTGATGATGATCTTTACAGCTCTCTCTCTCTCTCTCTCTCTCGTTCGTCATTGGCCCAAGTGCATTACTTATACCTGGAGTAGCTCTCGTGCGTTTCTCCACTGTATTGTGTGTGTACATACGGCAGACCGACAGAGCCTGCCAACTGGGTCAATTCTGCGTGCTTCCTTTTGAACGAAACTCTCTTCCTTTCCTCTCCCTCTCTCTGTTTCTCCTCCGCGAATTCCGATTGTTTGCGGACATGAATATACTATTCGTCCCTCTGTGTATGGGTCTCACTGCTGCTGAGGCGCACAATCAGCGGGCATGCATTTGATCCTCCGTGGATCGGTTCTGCGACAGAACTTCTGTCTCGTGTGTGATTGGATAGATGTGAGTGATATAAAATAATACGGTACATGTATCACCACATAATAACTAATAAATAAATACATTAGGCTAAGTTTGGCTGTGGTGACCTGCTGCTGTCTGATGGATTCAGATTCGGCATAATTTTTAAACCGAAAGAACTCGTATTCTGCCGAATTGAGTAGAAACAGACGAGTAAGGTCAGACGCTGTGTCAACGGGCGGAGAAATCAAAGTGTCTTGATTCGGTCAATACTGAAATTTTGTGATCTACAACTTGCAAGTATGCTGAAATACCGCACCCCATCCGTCACAATCACACCCGCAACCATCATGCGCAAAAGAACCGCACACGCGGTGCAACAAACTCGGGCTCATTTCCGAGCCAACGACCGCCGCGCGCGCGCTCTCGTCCGCAGTAATACATCCTCCTTCACCCGGCGACGGAGTATTACCACCAGATCCCGACCGACCGCGGCTCACTGCTCGCGATTCGCGGGCCAAGCTTGAACACCTGTGTATACAGGCGCGTCGGCAATAGTCCCCGCAGCCGCGCGCGCGCGCACTCGAGCGTCGCGGAAAACGAACGAGCCGATTCTCTATTTCGAAAAACGGCGGAGAGAGCGCGCCGAAAAGCGCCCAACTTTCGCCGGCGTCCCGGCGTACGCGCGTGCGCGCGCGAGTGCGTTTTTTTTTTCCGCGTCGCCCGGCCGAATGTGTTGTACAAGAGCGGAGTCGTTGACGTCGGAGATTATATTCACACGCGTATGTATAGTTTTAATATCGAGTGTCAATCCTCGGGCGCTGTTTTTTTTTTTTTTTCCGAGAAAGTGTAACGTTTCGCGGTTTCTCTCCCACATGCATATACGTACGGTAAGTACTGTGTACATTTTCGCGGTCGAAAAGCCAATGCGCGACTGTGCTATCCGGCCTATACTGCGTGTATGTGTGGGTATAATGCGAAAGGAAATGCTACTGATTGTTTGCGGTGCATAATAGTATAGGTGTGCTTTGCCGTGATTTTTCAACATGCTAGTGTCGTTTGTACATTCTTGGGTTCATGGGAAAAATGAAAATTGTCAAGAAATTGTTGTCAATCAGATTATCAGCAGCAGGACCGAGTGTTGGAGTTTGTCATTGCATTGAATTAATAGTGGTACATGATTGTTCAACTCCTTTTAACTGTTTTATTTTCACAGCATGAGCTGAGTCAATTTTTTTTCCTCGTTTTTTCCGTGTGTACAATTTTTAATTCCGGTCCATGTACCACAGTAGTCTTTGCTTTGTTTTTTAATGATGTCGCGCGCTGCAATTAAGAGGGAAGGTCCGGGGTATCTCGGCATACAATTAAAATTTAAGTGTCCTCTCGGGCGAGGTAAGGATCTTTGTGTTCTTGCTACGAGATGCGAAGCATTTTTTTTCCACTCGTAGTAATTTGATTCTATTCTCCCCCCACGTTGTTTTTTTAATTCGTTAACAAAATTTCAGATTTTTTTTTCGTTAAAATTTGAGAACAAAAAATGAATTCAGCGTTGTATAAAATTTTTTTGTTTTGTTTATTAAAGAAATTTATTGTTTTATAAAATAGTTTACATATTTTCATACAAGTCAGGCATTATTCAGTGCTGGGATAAGAGTTAGGGTCCACCTCCGGTGTCAGAATTTGTATATGACTCAAAATATAACGTAAAATAGTACATTACGCCACTAGAGCGGAAAGTGGCACTTTGTGCCCGCGGGTGCACTTTGTGCCCGCCGAGACTTTCTGCCCTAGGGCCGAAAG
>JAPYYV010016587.1:0-11676 GCA_030522625.1 Copidosoma aretas
TTATGCGTAACATTTTAAAATAACGCTCGTCATCTGTAAACACGAAATTATCAATTACTAGAAATACATAGTCAGATAATACTGATTCCCGAACTGAATGTGTACAGAAAATCCCGCAAAAAATTACGGAGAAAGTCCAAGAGGAAATACCGCAGAAAGTCTAGGCAAAAGTCCCGCAGTAAGTGCATCCAAAATTTTAGCAGAAAGCATTAAAATTCCCATAGAAAATTACGTGGTGGGGTGGACAAACTTAGCAGGAAAAATAAAAACATGCTTCCTAACCCTTAGCAATTTTAATGCTCGTTAATAGGATCGCAAGAAAATTAAAAATGGCGGTATTATGGATAGAGAGTACGAGAAAAAGTGAAATTAGTTAACATCCCCTGCCATAAAGTTCGTTCTTTATGCACCACCTACTAGCCCGTAAGCCAGTGCATGTACGCCCCGCAAGCCTCATGTCACAATGGACTCTGATTTGCGCTGTATTACTCCCTTCTTTGATACAGAACAGCGTTGGCTGAGTAAAGCACGTGACAGTATGTTGTGAAATCTGATTTAAATTTTATTCCCTGCCAGAGTCGGTGTACAACGCGCATGCGCATAAATTTATATCTCACTCTTTTTCTCTCGTAAACAAACAGCCCATGCCAATTGCCAAACGTGTAATCATAACCATTTCTTCGTTGCTTTCAAGAATCATGCAAATAAAAAGAGTCATAGTTTGTTATCTGAGAATAGCGTTGGAAAAAAAAACGGACTCCTGCAGTGTATTGTCAGTATGCAAGTATGTGCATACCGATAAGTTAGCAATCTCAACATTGCTATGATGCTATCATCTTATTTGTCAGTCGTACGATCGGTTTTGTCGGTGTTATGAATTCACAGACAAAATATATGTCATGCATGCATGATAGTGTGCGAGTGAGCGAGAGCGAGTGATCGAGATCGACTGGAGTGCAGAGTGCAGACTGCTCTGAGAGAGCAAATATTGAGTCTCAATAATGCTCAAATGTATTATGGTCTTGTTTCAATAACTGATTTTGTTTATATGTTTAACGACTGTCACTATACGCGTTAAACGAACTTTATGGCTGCGGATGTTAAAAAGTAGTATATGCACCACGGGATTAAAGTAGGCTGCACGCTCGAAGAGCTTAGTGCCCTCGCTACGCTCGGGTGCTAACTACTCGCCGGGCGTACACAGCCTACTTTACTCCCGAGGTGCATAATATACTATGAAGCAAGGGAGATAGAAAATTACTTAATACTCGTCGTGACGACTGTGACGGCATACCGCTTCTATCCGCGCATTGCCGTGGTACCTCCCTTTCCAACGTAGATCTCTTTGGAGGCCACCACAATCCAACTTTGTGGATTCGCTTTCCACTGCACTAGCGAGAACATTGCAAAAGTACGCAGTAACCTTTGTAAACTGTGCAAACACGTCCGACCTTGGAGTCATTGGCTAGCAAAATTTTCTTTCCTTTGAAGTTGTCACATTATAAACAACTCGCTTTTTGTTGATCGAACATTGTACGATGAAATTCGAATGGTTTATTGTAATTCGAATGAAAATAAGAATATGAGAAGGGTTCGAAACTAAATGTATAATAATTGTGAGATACAATTAATATTAATTATAAATATATTATTAGTAAATATAAATAATGAAATTAATTAAATATGTGTAAATAATAATTGCAAATAATTATAATTATCGATTGCAAGAACTGTTAATCCAGGAGCGTACTAGCTAGGCATCGTGATCGGCGTCGGTACATGCTTAGATTCTGAGGCCGCGTACACGTGGAGCAGGAATATGCAGCGTGACGCGCGCGGCACTCATTTGAGCCTGCGAGAGCGAGCGAGAGGTGCGCGGCAATGCGACAGCACGGACCTCTCACTCGCTCTTGAAGGCTCAAATGAGTGCCGTGCGCATCACGCTGCATATTCCTGCTCCATGTGTACGCGGCCTTAATGCGCTCGTTTAGTGCGCTACTGGCAGTTTAGGTACTCGCACCTAGTAGTGCTCTACCTGGACATCGACATCGGTGCCGATTCACGCCTACATGCTTAATACACCCGTACAACGTGGGCAGAGGCAAAAAATCCAGAAGTGCGCTACAGCCGCTAACTGGACATCGAAATAAATGTCGGTATACACCTAGCGTCGTCAGCTACATCAAACATAGCAGACGTACACCTGTACAAGAATAGCGTAAACGGCGTCAACACTTTATAGACATATGCATGTAGGCTGTAATTCCGCTGACAGATCATGCGCATGCACAAATATTTACGCAGTGCATGTGCAGCTGTTCGTCTGCTGTGACTGCTGTACAGTTGACAACGCCGGCGTTCGTGCGCTGTTATCAATCCGGGTTCCGGGTCCCGGGGGCTGTTCAGTCAAACGCGCGCGTGCCAGTTTGTGTGTGTTCTCGTGGGTGCATGCGCTCGAGAGACAACCTCCTGATCTGCGAGGAGGCTGTCGACGGGCACCGTGGATTCTAATGCTCCGGGAATCGACTCCCCGGAGGCTTCATATTTTTCAGCTGAAGCGGCTGCTCATTATCATTATCATCATCATCATCATCATCATCACTACAACAAAGTGTATGTTTGTGTGTATGTGTGTGTTCAAGGATGGGACACCAGTTGCATATATCATGCAACTTGCAACTGGTGTCTCATGCGTACAACCCCAGTGTAATTGTTAAAATTTTTATAGACAAACTGTTTGTCTTATAAACAATCATGTTGACAAGTTCTTTATAGCTGTATTCTAAATTGTAATTGTCTACCAGCACTTGAACCACCTGGCTAGTACACATAAACTTTAGCTTATCGTAGAGAGCCAGGACGTTCAATTATTGCTAGACAAGTGTGTAATTTAAAATATACAACCATGTGTGTGTTCTCGTGGGTACATGCGCTCGAGACAACCTCCTGATCTGCGAGGAGGCTGTCGACGGGCACCGTGGATTTTATTGCTCCGGGAATCGACTCCCCGGAGGCTTCATATTTTTCAGCTGAAGCGGCTGCTCATTATCATTATCATCATCATCATCATCATCATCATCATCATCATCATCATCATCATCATCATCATCATCATCATCATCATCATAATCATCATCATCAGCAACTTGCAACTGGTGTCTCATGCGTACAACTCCAGTGTAATTGTTGAAATCATTATAGGCAAACGGTTTGTCTTCTAAACAATCATGTTGACAAGTTCTTCATAGCTGTATTCTAAATTGTAATTGTCTACCAGCACTTGAACCCCCTGGCTGGTACACATAAACTTTAGCTTATCGTAGAGAGCCAGGAGGTTCAATTATTGCTAGACAAGTGTGTAATTTAAAATATACAAACATGAGTCACTGATCAACATAATTGTTTACTTGAAGGACAAACAGTTTGCCTATAGTAATTTGAACACTTACACGTGGGTTGTAAGCATGAGACGCCAAGTGCAAGCTGCCTGATTACATGTTTGTTATTCCCAGCCAGATCAAGTGGAATATTGTTGAACTTGGTCTGGCTGGGAATAACAAACATGTAATCAGGCAACTTGCACTTGGTGTCTCATGCCTACAACCCACGTGTAATCACCACCATTATCATTATCGTCATCCTTATGACCAACGTCATTATAGAAATCATTTTTACATCCATTATTATCAAGATGATCATTTCCATTATCATATTCATTATCACTATCATCTCTGGCCTTTTAGTCATCCTTATTAGTATCTCTATAATTGCCATAATAATGATTATCATCAACAACATTATCATTATTGCAATAAACATAATTATCATTCTCATTGGTATCCTTACTATTCTTATTATCATAATCAATATTATCATTATCATCATCATAATTATCAGCACCATCATCATCATTATAATCACTATCATTATTATCATTGTCATGACTACATCATTCTGATCACTATTACGATCATCTGTACTGTAATCATTTAATTCATCAACAACATCAACATAATTACCAGCATTATCGATCTTATCATCAGTATGATTATCATCGTCACCATCTTCGTCATCATTATCGTCGATATCATCATCATCATCATCATCATCATCATCATCATCAACATCACTATAATTACGATAATCTATGATAATTTAGCATTATTATCATGTAAATCATCAACATAATCTTCATAATCATCATGATCCTCATCATTATATTAGCATAATCATTATAATATCATTATCGTCGTTATATATTTTATCATTATCATCATGACAATAATTATCATCATCATCATCTTTATGCTCATCAATATCATCCGTACTATTATAATCATCACAATCATCATCTTTGGCATCAACATTATTATCATCATTAATATCATTATCGTTCCCATTTGCATCTCTTTCATCATCATCCTTGTCAACATCATCATAGACATTATTATCATTATCATAATTAGCATAATCACTAGAATATCATCGTTATTATCATCATCGTCATCATTAATAAAATGATCATATTAATCATTTATATTATTAGTAAGGTATGACATTAATTATTTTGCAAACCAACTTGTCACACAACAATACAGCACCCTACAATAACAGCGCTAAGCGCCAGATTGAAAAAAATTTTGTCAAACCGAGATCAAGGAAGAACAAAATTACCTCCAGTGACCCTTGAACTTCCAATCTCCTATGTACTGGACAGACGCTTTTGCTACTTGATCCATCGAGAAGGGTTATAAGTTTTGCTCTTAATTTTGGACTTAAATCTTTCTCGTCAATATTACACAATAACATTCGTCCACAACTTAGAAAATCCTAATTAAAATGTACAACACGTAGTAAACCCAACCTTAGATACTGTAAAATTTGACTTGAGTAATGTTAGAATTTTTAGTGGACTATAAACTTAACGGTTTCGCTATCAAACTTGTCTAAGTGATCATTTTAATAATTATTATCAACGTCATCATTATAGTCGTCATCATCGCCATTATAACTATTATTATAACTATTATTATCAAAATAGTCGATTAAATAACATCCTTATCATCATCATCATCATCCAAATTTTTACTGTCATCATCATCATTATCCTTATTGCCATCTTTACGATCACTGTGATCATCATGATTATCATCATTCACATAAATATAAGAAAATAATATCATCATTATCATCATCATTTTCATATTGATAAATATAATCAGCGTTGTCAATATCATTATCATCCATGTAATACTTATCATTATTATTATTAACGTAATGATTATCAACAACATTATCGTCATCATCATTATCATTATCATTATCTTCATTAGCATTTCATCATCATCATCATCATCACCATCAACACCATTCATATCCTTATCATGATCGTCATAATCATCCACATCATCATATTCATCATAAGCGTCTTCCTTATCATAATCATCATCATTAGGATCACAATAATAATCAATGACATGATAATTGTCATCGCCATCAACTTCAGCATACTTATGATCATAATTATCACCGCGACTATTGTTATGATCATCTTTATGATCACTATCATCATGATTATCATAATTTGCCTCATCATCATCATCTTCATCATCATTTCATTCATAATTATCATTTTTGTCATCATCATTGTTACGCTTATCGTTATCAACCATTTTATCACTAACGCAATCGTCATCATCATCATCGTATTTATTATCGTCACCATGATCATCATCATCATTACTACTGTCAATATCGTTATCATTATTACAATCAGAATTATTATCATGTTTAAATAGGCATTATAATTATCTTTATTACTACGATCATCATCATTATTATCTTCACTATCACCAATATCATCATCATTATCATAATCCAAATAAATTTCATCATCATCATTATCATTATCATCATTATCATCACCACCATTATCATCATCACTATCATCATCATAATCCTAATCGTGATCCACGGCATCATCCTTATCACTATCGTCATCCTAATCAGCATTATTATCACTACGCTTATCGTCATCATTGACTTCATCATTATCATCATCATCACCATCATTATCATATTCATCATATTCATGATCATAGTCAACATTATCAAAATCTTTATGATCATCACCGTGCCCATTATTATCATAATTATTATTATCTCTTACAATATAAATATTATCATCATTATCATCACTACTATTAATATAATCATCATCAATATTATCAACATAATCATATTAATCATTTTTATTATTATTCTCATTAAGTTGATCATCATCGCTGTCACAACTTTTATGATCCTGACTATTATTATCGTCCTTATCATAATAATGATCATTATTATTATTGTAGAAACTATGACCATCATCATTATTGTGCTTATAATTTATATTATCATAATCATCATTTTCATCGTCTCTATCATATTTATCAACATCATAATAATTACGATCATTTAGGATAATATTGCATTATTATCATGCTAATTATTATCACATTCTTTATCATGATCATGAATATCATGATCATAATATCATCATTATCATAACCTTCATCATTATTATCATGACAATGATTATCATCATCATTATCTTCATTATCATTATCATCATCCGTGCTTTTATATTACACACTATTATCATCTTCCGCATCATCGTCATCATTATTAAGATGATAGTAATCATCTACATTTTTAGTAAGCTATGAATTTAATGATTTCGTCATCCAACTTCTTTAAGCAAATTTTTATATCATTGATCAGTTAAAGCACTTTATTGATGTTCTCATACAACAGTACAGCACCCTACTATAACAGTGCTAAGCGCCACAGTCAAATAATTTTCTGTCGAACCCAAGTCGAAAAAGAAAAAAATCCCCTTGAGTGAGCCTTAAACTCTGAACCTCCTGTTTACTGGACATACCTGTTTGCCACTTTAGCTATCAAGGAGGATTATTAGATTCGCTCTTAAGTTTTTACCATAATCCTTCAGATTTAAATCACGCAATAACATATGTCGATAACTTAGGAAATTCTAATTAGAATTTACAGCGCGTAGTTATTCCAACGCCAGATTTTAAGTTCAAATTTGACTTAAGTGATGGCAGCATTTTAGTAAACTATAACTCTAACGGTCTCGCGATTAAACTTGTCAAAGCCACTAATCATATCATCCGACCTGTTTATGGAAGTTCAGGAGTTTAAGGCTCTTAAGTTAGATGTAGAATCAATTAGAGTCATACTTAACCATAGATGCTGCGTCAAATTTCAAGATTGATAATATTATTGATATAAACTTTATAAACTCCATGAAAATCATCATTATTATCCTTTAAATCATCATCATTATCACCATTATCGTCCTCATCATAATAACCAACATATTATCACTATCATCGTCAGCTGCATTATCATTATCCTGTTTATCATCACCATTATCATCGCCACCATGATCAACTTAATCATTATTATGATTATCATAGACATCATCATCATTAAAATTATCATTTTAATCATTATCATCCATATCATCATTATAATCGTCATCATAATCATAATCATCATAAGTATTATTATTATTACTATTATCATCAAAATGATCATCATTATTCTCATCATGATCATTATCACCATCATCCGTATTATACTCATCATAATTATGACTATCATAAATCTTATTATCATCATAATCATCTTTATCCACATCATATCATCAATATTATCATCATTATAAACATTATTATAAGCGTAAGTGTTATTATTGTGAACAGCATCATGATCATTCATTTTATCATCAGTATCATCATCGTTCCTATCATGATCGTAATCATCAACACTGTCTTATTTATCATAATCATCGTAACTAACAGCAGTATCAAAATTTATATAATCGTTAACATTAAATTATTCATCTTAAGCACATTAATATCATGCTAGTCAACATTATCATCATCAGAATCATTATAATCATTATCATCATCATTATCTTTAGAATCAAAATCAATATCCTGACTACTATAATCATCATTAAACATAATCATTACAATCATCATCAATATTATTATTACGATGTGCATCATTATCAACCTTATCATCATCATCTTTATCATTATAATAATCATCATCATCAAATTTATTATCAACATAATATACATCATCATCATCATGATGATAATCATCTTTATCTTAATCATTATTATCATTTTTGTCATCGTCATCATCATCATTGTTATCATTATTATCATGATCATCATTATTATCATCCTTAACATCATGATCGTCATCATTATTATTTTTAGTATCATCACTATCATAAATATCGTCTTTATTATTATTATCATTATAATCATAAATATAATCATTTTTAGCATGATGAATATTTATTACTATAATGGTGATGATTGTCATAATCAGTATCATAGTATTCATCAACATTATCATCATCAACATCAACATTTTCAACATTTTAATAACATCAATTCTATCATGATCTGGACCTTTGTCTATATTATAATTATCATTTCCATCATCATCATCATCATCATCATCATTAATACCCTCATCATTATGATCATTCTCATTATTATGCTCATCATTATTATAATTATAATCCTATACATCATTATCATTATCATCATCATTATTATCATAATCATTAAAATTGTCACCATGATCATTAAAAACATCATCATCATCATCATCATTATCATAATCATTGTCATGATCATCATAATCATCGTCAATATCGTTATGATTTTTATCATAATCAACCTTATCATCATGTAAATTAACAACACTATATTTATCATGATGACTATTATCATCATGTTTATCATTATAACCATCAATATCATTATCATTTTTATCAGCATCATCATCATCATTATTATTAATATCATCTTAGGCATCATGACAATCCTTATCATTATTATTACCGTTGTAATCGTTATCAAAACAGCAATACAATAATACTATCATCGTCATCACCATCATCATCATACTTGACATCATCATTATCATCTGAATCATCATAAATATAAACGTCATGAGTATCGTTAGCCTTATCATTCTCACAATCATTATAGTAATGTACATCCCATTTAGAATCATTAACACTATCATCATAATCATTATCATAATCATCGGCATAATCATTCTTGTTCACCGTTTCAATCTTATCATCGTTACATTTTCATCACAATCAACATTATCATCGCTATCATCATCGTCATCGTTTTCATTATTTTCGGCATGATCATAATAATCATAACTATTATTATCGTCACCTTAAAAATCATTATTTTCTATTATATCGTTATCATCAGCATCATCACAATCAACATCATTAATCATTATTATTATGATTATTATCATATTTATCATCACAGGCATTATTATCATCATCGTCGTTATGATGGTCATCATCATCATTACCATTAACATCATTGCAATTTTTATCATCATCATCCTTCTCATCATAGTTAACATCATCAACATCATCATCATCATAAACATCAATATCCTTATTAATATTAATTTAATCATTATAATCTTCATCATTATCATCCTTATTATCAACATTATCATCGTCTAAATCCTTTTTATAAGTATCATCATATTTGAGATTATCAACACTATACGTATCATTATTATCGGTGCTATTATCATCATTATTAGCATCTTGTGCATTATCATCGTACTTATTAACATCATCGTCAACACTACTATCAATTTCATCATCATCATTATTATTATTGTCATCACTGACATGACCATTATCATCATTACAATCATTATTACCATCATTATTATCATCCTTATCATGATCATCATCATTATTATGACGATCGTCATAATCATCATCATAAATATTATCCTCATAATTATCATCATCATCATCATTATTATTATTATCACCATGAACCTTAACATCCTTAAAAATATGTTCATAATTATCGACATCATTAACATAACCTTTGTCATCAATATTATCATAATCAACATCATCTTTATCATCATTATCTTGATGACTATTATCACCATCAGAATCGTCATCATCTTCATTATTATTTTCATTCCAATTATCTACTGCTGCACTATAATCATGTTTATCTTCATAATAATCATCATTCTCATCATCATAGTCATCATCACCATCACCCTCATTATCATCATCATGCCTATGATTGCAATCATTATCGTCCTTATCGTCATTACCGTCATCATCATCATCATCATCATTATTATCGTTTCTAGCTACATTATCATTGTCATCATCATTGGTATCATTAACATCATTGGCATCAATATTTTCCTCATAACAATCATCATCATCATTATTATTATCCTTATCATCATTATCATCATTATAATCATCACCAGTAATATGAACGAGCTCAGCTGCATCATCATCCTGATTTTTATTAATATTAACACTATTATCATCATCATCATTGTCTTTATTGTCATTATCGACATCAACATTATCATCATAACAATCATTATCACCATCATCATCATCATCCTTATCATCAGTATCATCATCATCATCAACATTATCATCATCCTTTTTATCATTATCTTTATCAATATTACTACCGTTGTCATCATCAGTAACATCATTACCGTTCGTTTTGTCATGAATATTATCCTCATCATCAACATCCTCATCATCATCATTATCATTATCATCATTATCAATATTATCACCATCGTCATTATCATTATGATCATTATCGTGATTTTTATAATTATAATTGTCCCTATCATCATACCTATTATCTTCTTCTCTGGCATCATCATTATCCTGATAATGATTAATAAGAGCATCATTATTATTATTCTTATTTATATCGACATTATCATCATTATTATTATTAGCATCATTATCGTCGTAAATATCTTAATCATTATGGTTATTAACACTATTTTCATCATGATTATCATAATCTTCTACCTTAGCATCATCTTTTTCAATATTTTTATTGTAGTCGTCACCATTATCATCATTATCATCATCGTCGTCGTCATCATCAACATCATCATCATCATCATCATCCTCATGATCATCATCATCATCAGTATCATCATTATCAATATTATTACGGTTATAGTTTTTAACAGAATCATCAACATCATTATGACCATACTCATTATTTTCAGTATCAGATATTTTAGCATAATTATCATCCTTACTATCATCATAATGTCATAATCATTATCATCATCAGTATCATTACCATGATTAGTGTTATCATCATTTTTATCACCATCATCATCATCTTTATTATCATAATTATCATCAGCACTGTCGCTATTATCATAATTTACATCATTATCGTCATTATTATCATTATAAGCATCATTATTATCATCATCGTGACCATTATCAACATTAATCTTATTTTAAAAATCATTATAAAAATTATTGTAACTCCTTGTTAATTCTTCGTTAACATATACGCTATATGATTTTTTGTATAAAATTCCATTATACTAATATCTACATATTAATAATTTTTTTTTTTACATGGTGATACAGTACTCCTATGTACTTTGAATTGTTTGACGAATTTTTATACATACGAGGGTGGTCCGATAAGTACTTAGCCTCACCGCCCGATGGCGCTGCTATGGCTAGAGAACTATACTATCGTATAGTACATTCTAGCAGAC